>JAPMOB010224004.1:0-33996 GCA_029875015.1 Lepomis gibbosus
ACTGTTAATTATAACGTTACCATGAATAGTAACGTTATGTCAGACCTTAAAAGTGAGCAGTGGACCTTAATATGTCACTCCGCAAATATATTAATTACAACCACTAACCAACAGACTGTCTATTCAATTCAATTTTATTGATATAGCAGCACTTTCACAACAAAAGTATTTCTTTTCCTCAAAGTATTGCCCATTTAACCCTATTTTGAAATAATATTCAATGCTGAGATATCTGAGTGGGGAGTCTGTCTGAGCACCACTTTTCCTACACAATCAAAAAAAAAAAAAAGATCTAATCACATCATAGTCAAGATGAAAAGGCACATTTTACTGCAGTGTGAGTGTCTATGTTTTAGGCCCAAAAGAAGAATGTGTCCTTTTCACTTCATTGACCTCAGATCAGCATTTCACTCTTCAGTGACCAGACGCCTTCTTTGGAATTTATGATCTAAGATAAACATGTTTCATTGAGAAATGAACTTCATATAAAAGAGACAAAAGCAACATTACCCTATAAACATGTCCATAGCCATGCCAGAGGATCTGTGAGGCTGCACTGCTTTGAGCTAACATTTAGCATGCTAAAATCTGCACTAAACCCAAAGCACAGTCGAGACTGATGAGAATATCATTAATCTGGAGGGATTCAGTCATAAACTTAAGGATTTAACAACTCTGACCTGATGATGCCGCCTCATAAAACGTTATTACACCTCATCCTGAAGGTAACATTCATTTCTGTGTCACATTTCTTGGCTATCCATCCAGTAGTTGTTGAGACACTACACTTCAAACCACAAATGTCATCCTCGTGGTGGCCCAAGAGGAAAAGTCGGGGGGGATCACCACAACATTAATGTTTCTACAAGATTTTGTGCCAATCCCTCTAGTAAATGTTGAGATATTTTGTTGGATAAGTGAAAACTTTGGCCTCATGGTGGTGCCACAGGAAAAGGCAGACAATCCCTTTAATGAAGACAAGTTGCTCGGCACCCTCCCAGATCTATAATCTTCATATATGGATATAATCTATAATTTTGTCAGCTTGATTTGATTTTGATTCAGTAATGTCGGTCTGTTCTCTACACATGACATCAGTTGCATGTCTGTCCATCCTGTGCGAGGGCTCCCTCCTCTGTTGCTTTCTTCAGTTCTTTCCCTGTTAAAAGTTAAAAAAAAAAATCTAATTCAGGGTATTGTATGCTGTACAGATTATAAAACCCCTAAAGGCAAATGTTTAATTGGTGATCTGGGGCTATATAAATAAAATTCACTTGACCGTGAATAACTACATAAACGTTCATTGCAATCCATCCAATAGATATTTCAGTTGGGAAGTTGTGCCATAGTTGACCTTCTCAATGAAAAGTGGACACGTTAAAATAACAGGTAAGCTCTGAAGCATGTAACATCTGATTTCATCCGTGTAAAACAAAAAGTGGACTCTCTGAAAGCTGCTTCAGAGGAGAGTCAATTTATTAACTGACTGCTGCTTTTTTATTTGAGGCACTTAAATGTTTTTACTCAGGTCCTGAGGGAACCCGGTTTAATGGAAATGAACAAAACAATGCATTTTGTCTAATGCAGGCTTCATATCTTTTTTTTATTAAAAAAATACAAGTAACAAAAAAACAAAAGAAATAAGTAATTTCCCTCCAGTGGGAACTTGACTCCAAATAACAGTTTGATTTGCATTGGAAACAAATGAAACAATTATATTTCACTGACTGGTTTCTGTTTCTCTTCCCTGAAGAAAAATAAGCTTTTAAGACTCAACTCTGCATTTAATGGCTTGTTAAACTGTGTTTGCAGTAAATCCCATGTGGCCTCTTTCACTGCACAGACAGACTGATGTTGCTTCAGTTAACAGCCTGTCTGATTGTCTGTCTGCATATCCCACCACTCCCATCCTGTTTAGAGGGCTCCCTTTTGACAGCCTCCTCCCATAAAGGAGGCTCTGTCTGGGCTTTTGAGAGGCTGCAATAGCCGCCTAGATGACATATGGATGGATAGATAGATGGATGAGGTAAGGACAGAGGAGACTTTTAAATTAGATGTACGCAGCATACCCTTTTTATCCTGAAGACTCCCCCTTCTGTCTTTTGGTCAGTCATGAGTGAACCGCAAACAAAAGTCAAAGTCAAGCAGGAACAGACACTCGGGCTGTGAGAGACGGGAGCAATTACTGTCTGAGACACCATCGGCCCTGAGAGAGAGAGAGAGAGAGAGGCAGACGGGACGAGAGGAGAAGGAGAAAAAGAATACCCAAGGGATCTCTGATACTTCCAGTGGATCTGAGCCAGGGGAAAACAAAGGCGGTAACATAAAAATTTAAGCGTAAATGCAACAAAACATTTCTGTCTTAAATTCTACAGTGTTCTTTCTAATTTCAAATGGGACACATGTAAGCATGTCTTCCCTTGGATTAATAACTGTAAACATGGCCTCTATGCCATGGAAGTTTTAATTCTAGCTTTCCTTTAAACTCCAACAGTTGCTTTGTCCTTCTTCAGGGGGATCGTCTCCTTGAAAACATTTACAGTGGCCCCGCAGAGAAGCTAATGTGAGCGACCTGCAACGTTACCCTCATATGAGACACACTACGGAACTGTCACTGTGGGCTCCTTAGACTAAATTCAAAGAGAAAGAACATTTCTACAAGACAAATATAAATAGTAGTATAAAAGACTAAATTAATTTCAATTAATTAACATGACAGCACAGCATGACTTAAGTGTCTGTGTGATAATAAGCAAGTGATAATATGCCACAAGGTGTCCTAATGTGAAAATAATAAACGAGGCAGAGACACATTACATACAATTCCCTCCTGTAGTCTTGTTTTCTTTATATAGACACACTAATTATATAAAAGTGGGCAATGTTACAACATTATTTTTCATATAAGACACAGTGATTGTGGAACAAATTGTTGGAATAATTTGTTCCACAATCACACTTTAATGTTTAGTCTTGTTATTTTCTTTTGTTCTTCTTTTAAACATTTATCTATCAGTGATCAATTTTCACTTCTCTGCTCACCTGTCAACAATTTTTAAGGCGTTACAACTGACTCAGGTTTGCGGGAGTCGTGTTCTGTAGATTATTGATGTGACAATAAACATACTAAAAACCAGCTATTGTAACACTACTTTTATGCATTTAAGCCATTTGTTTTCCTCCAAGGCAAAGGTATGTACACAAGGTACAAGTACACATATCCCTGGTTGGGAATTACTGCTTTAGCTTGTACTATCTCTCTTATACCATGAACGCGTCCGAAAGGAAAGCAAGGAAGGCTGTATTCATATTATAACCTGTCTTTAAAGTTTAAATTACTCATGATTAGGCTACTACATAATGCAGCACCAAGCAAGCACTGTTGCCATGGTTAACTTCACTTTAATATTTCTTTTTGTTATATGATTTTGATTAATACCTCCCAAATAATCAGAAAATAATTTCTGTATAATTTCTTTTTAATTTTCTGTTTATACTTTATGTATATTGAGTATATTCAGTGATTAACATGTTCACCATATGCCATCAACATGTTTGGCTGTTCTGTCACCTATTTCCCTAATTTTTTAATAGTTGACACAACCTGCATTGATATACAAGAAATATGGGGCTTCATTATTTTTTTCTCTGCTTTCAAAGGAGGATTTGGTGGGAGAAAAAACTGAGAACCACTGATTTTTCATCTTGTAAAAGCCTTTTTACATCTGTGCAGTTCCATTGAACATTTCAATAAACGAAGTAATTACTTTTGCAAATAGGATGAAGCTCCTTCAGTTAGATTTGTTGAACATACTGGAAGTAATATTTTGATCAGTCTATCCATCAGTAATTTGCCATAACCAGGAACTCTTAGGCTTTGGTAGGCCCCACTTGTTGTGCGGCAGTTATGATTAGTTTTGTGGTGCTAGATTGGGTCAAGAGAGTCCTCCAGATCGTGACTCTCTCTCGCTCACAGGCAGGGCCATAATCGTTCCCCATGCTGATCAATAAACCTGATAAGAACTCCATCCTGCCAGCAGGCAGTGACTAATGCTCTGGCGGACAAGAGGGTTGAGAGGCTGCCTGTGCGTGAGAGAGAGAGAGAGAGAGAGAGAGAGAGAGAGGCATGTGTGCTCTTCTGGGTGATGGTGGTACCTGTAGTGGGCACAAATCAAGAAAATCTAAAAGAAATGTTACTGCAAATCAGGTGGACAGACCAGTAGCTACATAAATATTCTGTGTACTGAAATTCACCCTAAGTAATATTTGTGTGACGACCACTATTTGTGCCAGAGACCAGAAACCCCAGAATCAGCATCAAGACCCATCACTGATCATAGTTTCATGAAACTTATGAAAGGACAGTCTGAAGTGCCACGTTTGGGTTTTCCGAATTTAATTTGACTCATAGCGACCATCACGAGCTGCAGCTGTTCTTAAATTCAAATTTCTGAAGCAGGTTACAACACACAGTCTAGATCTTAGATCTTGGTTCTTAATCTAGTTCTAGAGAGCTCCTTATCTGGTGGATCAGTGTTCCACCTCAGTGAGCAGACTTTCCTCACCCTTCGCTCTGTCTGGGTGGCAAAAAGCATGTGGAGAAGAGGAGGTAGTGGTATGACACTGGCTGCCTCATTAAATAATAGAATGTATTAAATATACATTGCATGGGTATTACAGCCTCAGACGACCTCACACAGTATGGAGCCTATTTTGTGCAATCACAAAGAAGACGACTTATTTACAGCGAAGGAAGTCTGTCTGATTGCTGTGTTAATTTTACTTTCAGATCTCTCTCTGCTTTATACTCATACAAATAACACTGTGACGTGGCAGCATATTGTGGAGCATAGCAGGAATGTACAAAGTATCGTCCAGGGCCATCTCAAGTGTTTTTGCGGCCTTAAGGGGAAACTCCACACTGGTTCTTGTTTGGAGGGGGAAAATGCTGCGCTGATGTCTGTGGGTTGAAAGTTAAGGTCTGTTGGACATCTGACAACACTCCACATCACAGGTGGTTGCAGTACAGGAAGATCATCCAGCAACACTGACTAATTCTTTTTGCCAACTAGTGTGCAAAATGAAGTGCAGCGTATATTTCTACAGAGCAGCTAAATGGGTTGCTACGGACTACACCCGAATGTGACCGATCAAAACATACACGTTCTAACCTGCTTGTCTCCTCATCTCTGAGATTTTCTGCCATGCTTTTGATTTTATTCCCGAGTCCTGTTATGTTTTAGGAGCAGACTTTGGAAATTCCACTGTTCTTCACAACAGTGAAATTGTCTTTTGCCTCCCATCAATGCCAGAGCTCCCACAGCACGTTGCGACCAGCACCGCAAGAGTTGATGTGGTTCTTGTATCCGATTCCATAAAGCAAGCAGTACTCCTGGAGTTGACAGTACAGTGGGAGGACCACCTGGAAGGGGTATTTGAGAGGAAGCTCACAAAGTATGACAGTCTGCTCAGAGAATGTTGGCAAGGTGGCTGGAGAGCAAGATGCTTGAAAATAGTGGTTCGGTGCAGTGGCTTTGCAGCCCGAACACTTTCCAGAGCCCTTAGCTCGCTGGGCATTGAAGGAGAGAGGACAAGAAAAGCCAGCATGGCAAAGAATTAACAGCTCATATAAGCATGGTTTGGTTAACTGAGTTTTAGTAACTTGTTCCGAAACAGTTGGACTGTTTTTGTTTCTGGGGAACACCTCTTTTCACAAAGTAGCCAATGAAACTAATATTGGGACATGCAATAAACAAAACTTTAAACAATTTTGCTGTATAGACTTCATCCAGCCCGCTAACTGCCCCCCACACTTGATGATTCATTATGCATGGAGGCCTAGATTCCTTTGTAGAGAATGAATAAATGCAACATGTTTGAATTATTAAACAGTGACGTGACCTGTGCGCCTTATCTGACTGGATGTTTACACCACGCATTTGGAAGTTAATAAACTGCCTCACCCTGCAGTCAGTTACAGTCCTGGATTCTGCCTCTGTCGTATTCCTGACGGACTTTAACTCATCTGGACGCAGCAACAAACACGAAGCCGCCAGCGACACACGGAGACAACAAGAGGAAGATCAGGACTTCCACAAATTAGGACAAACACGGATTAATTAAATATCAGAGCAGCTTCAGCTCTTGAATTCCTGCCACCGCCGTCTGCCCGTGTTCTCTTAGAAACAGATGATCTATCAAACGGAAGGAGGACACAGAAGGGCCTGTCTTTGCTGGAGATTGACACAGATTAAGATTTTAAAAAAACGCTAAAACTGACACAGACATCAGCTCTGTCAAAACAGGAAGTTCGGTGGTAGTGTTGAGTGGGAAGCTGGCTGGCATCGTCGCAGGAATAAAAAAAGACACAAAACACAAAACAAGAAGGCCATGGTTAGATCTATTTCCAGATTTTTAAAAAAGATTACAGTCATTACAGGAGTTATTACATCCTCACAGAAAAAAAGATACATTAGGAAAATAAAACAAAAACGGGCAAAATCATCGATTCATTTTGATTTTTGTAGCATATTTTCATCCCATAAAAAATTAAGAATTCAGATATACTAAGAGAGTCACAGGTTTGCTTTAGCGGTCCATTCATGGCTTTGTTTTCAAAAAGCCTTTTATGTGCAGCATTTAGCTCCCTTCATTCATCACAGCTGCTGAAGTTATGTCAGCTGGCTTTACAAAGTCACAAACACAAAAGAATAGAAACAGAAAGCAAGATCATTTCTTCTTTTATCCAAATCTGAGGCAGCTAAATAAGACAGATTACCATAACCAGACTATGACTGAATATCAAAATAAATCACTTTCCTTCATTTGTTAGAGCAAGAGCAAATTTGCATATTCACAGATATTGTAAAAAGATAAAATATACATCACTGTTCCTTCATCAGAAAATAAAAAATAAATCTACTTTTGTGGTTCTAAAAGAAAAAACAAGGCATTTCAGACAGTCTGATGCCCTCTGAGCAACCATTCAGTCTCTTATTGCTTTCATCCTGACAATACAAGCGTCTGCTGTCAGTCTGATCGTGCGTGTTTGGTTTTGTTCAGTTCAGTCAAAACCTCTCGGATACCTGGTTCATCCAGGTGTGTGGCAATTACCTTTGTGCTGAGTGACAGACCGCCTCATCACCTACATTTTACGAACAACCTCAGTTGCTTAAAATGTATTTCAGATTCAGAAGACAGACAGTTGATAAGGTACAACACTTTCTTTACTCTTAACGCCATAAACACAACATTTTCTGCAAAAACTATTTTGTTTATTTCACATGAGCGATTTCTGTATTTGTGTTTCTCTCGGTACTTCTCTTGGTAGTTTAAAAAAAATGGTTATGTCAGATATTTCCATGTACCAATCAGGATTTAGCAACATTTTAATCAAAATGTGATGACAGCTGAGTTGCCAGCACTGTCAGTCAGATCTCATCAAACTGCACCCACAGAGTCCTGATGAATCAGCCGAGTCTTTTAGTGTTAAATATTATTAAATAATGTTTTTTTCGCCTAAACTTTAATTGTTGCACATTTAGTCAGTTTAATGTTATGAGAAATACAAACATAATTTGAAACAGGGTCTTTAAGGTATTAGATTAGATTAAATTAATAATAACACAAAAAACACAACTGAAGCAGCAAAAACATAAAAGATTTTGTTTTTATGTCAAGATTATGTCACAATCCTAGCTATGCAAACTGTTTTGGAAACATCTACTACTGAAACATCTGCCTCTTCAGAGATACAGCTTGTTTGTGCTGCTCAAAGCAGTGAAAAATGGCATTTGAAAAAACTCAGCAGCATGTGTTTCCACAAAAAGGTAAAAAAAACTGTCCATAGAAAAGTCAGTGAGATAAAACCAATTGGGAAGGTTTATTTTTATATTTTGGGTTGGCTTGTGGGGGACATCTGTTTTGTTAAAGCTTTAAATTAAATGGGGATCTTTTAGAACACGTCTAGTATGCAAGACAAAGACAGTGAGACAGGAGACAGACAAAGCTTCCTTTCACTAACAGTGTCCAGCGCCACATTCCTCTCATTCTGCTGGGCACGGCCTGACCGCAATTACAGCCGGCTCTGTGTTCGTCTCACTGTCTTCTATGAATTATTTTTATATTTTGAAGTTGAGGAAATCCCTGCAAGCACATGGGAGTCACTTAAAGAAGCAACTTTAGGACCTCACAGAAAATCGGGTCATTTTTAGGGTCGGAATTTTGAATCTGTATGCTTGCTCTCCACGTGTGTCTAAAGTGAATCTTAATACAGTCGCACAGTTCTACAGAACAGAAGTTCAGATAATAGTGTTATAAAACATAGACTTTCACTTTGATTGTGCTAAAACCACCATTGCAACTTTAACCAGCTGCTCCAACAGCGACATACTGATGAGGTTGCAGCAGACTGACAGAACATCTAATGATCCAAACTGTTAACTCACCTATAACCTGCTCAACACCAGAGAGTTCGTCTCTCTCTCTGGTGAGGCAGAAAAGTCAGAAAATTTAAATCAAGGATGTTAATTGCTAGTTAAGTGTTTTAACTACTTTGACTTTGGTTTTCATTTTTTAGTAGTAAATGAAAGAAAAGAGAAAAATAATGATGAATGGTTGCTTCTCTTTTTACACAGACAGCTCACTAAAATCTTATCAGTGAAGATACACTTTTAGAGCAATTACACAAAATGACAAAAACAACCTGTCTGACTGAGCCACTAATTTGAGTCTTTGGTCTGTCACTTAATGATCTCCTTGAATAAAATACACCTCTTTCATCTCTTTCAGTTGACAGCTCATTATTTTGCCACTCTTTTGCTCAAAAACAACTTTTCACCAGCCCCCCCTCTGCATGCCGCTCGTCTTTCCATCTATCCACATGTCCGTCCCGACTCTCTGTCAGGTTTTGGGGGGGGTTAATAACAATCCACTTTCAGTTCAGCCAGTTTAGAAAACAATTTTTGCCAGCAGCCAGAAAGTCTTGAAGCCATTCTCATCCTGGACCAGTGATGTGCTCGTGTTAATAACCCGACTCCGGTCACACAAATTCATCAATATTGTTTCTCTTGGTCATCAAATCAAATCAACAACTAATACAAACCTTTTAAGAATTAGCACAGCAAATTACCTGTTTTCACATGCAATGTATGTCCTGGTACTCCTGCTGCCAGATGGCACTGTTTAACTCTGAATCTGGTGGAGACAGATCAGATTATGCTTCCAGCAACAAAATGTGATGAGAAAAATAATTAGCAAAAGCAAAATAGCTGCTGTTTATGCTGGAGTCTTTATAATCTGACTTACACCTGTTTTTTGAACTGTTTTGGCTGTGCTTATTAATATAGTCTTTTGAGCCATTTTTTTTTCTTTTTAAAAAGGTCACTTTCAGGGCTCCCACTGGTCCAAAAGACGGTCATAAATAATGCAATATGGATTAAACTTAGGGTCAAAAGGCTTTCAGTCCTGATCAGACTCTGGCAGAAACTGCTGCTTGACATTTTGTACCAACTGAACAGAAAGTGAACACCCTCCCCACACCTTTCCATCTCCAACACATCCACATTCAATCAGCCTCTTTCTCTCATTTCCATTGTCTCCACCTGAGTCTGCATTCAGATTAGAAATTTCCATATGGGAAATATTATTTCACTGATGAAAATTCTGCAAAACCTTAGTTATTCTAATTATAGTGAATTTAAATTATATTGCTTTATAACTCTATATAATGCTATATTTCATTAAAGCAGCTTTGTATGATATTATGAAACAAATGTCCCTTTAAATGGTTTTAAAAGTGATATGAATTACTTGATACTAAAATAATAATAAATTAATACTGATAAGCAAAAGTATAACCCAAGCAATTTGGTGCAAAGTTATTTTTTGTATGTTTGCATGTTTTTCTTTTACAGAAAATAATCATATCAGTGTGAAGTTATTTTTACGCTTGGGAGTAATTCATTCAAAGGGATTTTTCATTACATTAATCATATTAATTATTACAATATCAGGTATTACTGATGATTGCTTTCCTAAAGCAGACATGACATGTTATAAACCTGTTGTAAAAGCTAAAACATCCTAAGTACACTGTGATAAAATTATATTCCTTAACAGTTCTGTAGACAAAATGTTAAAACTCAACTCTGCACCATAACGAATCCTGACCTCCAGCTCATTTTCTCTCCCCCTTTTTATTCATCATCTTGTGCTGGTCAGCTTAGTGTTCATATCATCAGGAAGAAGCTGGCAGTGTCTGACTGACTAGATCGACCATGTTGGAGGGTCAGATTGTTTCACTGTGACCTTTGAACTTATCCCCACATCTATAATGTTGCTAAAAGTTTCTGGAAGCACTTGTTCCCTTTCTCCTCAAGCAAACCCTAGAGCTGAGAAAATTATGTATTTAAAAGTGGCAGTGAATATTTAATCTGCAGTACTCACGGCAGTCTGTTTGAACTACCTCTTGAGCTGGAATTAAGAGAAAGAGTTCCAAAAGTTTTGACATACTGAAATGTTATCTGGCCTGGACTCTGTTCATTACTCAAATGACAGCAGGTCAGGGTGGTGCTCCAAGTCTTCGGAGCTCACTCCGGTGCCTTTACCGAAGGGGGCACCGTTCCCCAGCAGGACCTCCTCGCCCAGGCTGATGCGGCAGGGAGTTTTCCCCGAGCAGGGTGTGGAGGCAAGCCGGGAGTCTGGCCCTGACATCTTCTGCCAGACATCGCAGGACTTAGCTCTGGACTCCAGCAGTGGGGGATCTTTGTTGATGAGGTCTGGTACTGAGAGCTGGAGCTGATGTTCCTCCACGCCTCCTTCGGTGCTTCTGTTTTCCACATCATCTTCTTCTACACTTGTCACTCCATCAACTTTGCCGTTGCTTTCTGCTTTCTCTGCTGGTTCCAGCGGCACTGGGATCTCCTCCGACCCCGCTTCCTCCTTCTCGTCCCGCTGCTGCTCCTCCTCGCTGCTCCTCAGCTCCTCCTTGGCGATGAGGGGCGTCTTGTCAGGAGAAGACAGTAAGGAGGAGTCAGCAGTGTCTGGAGAGGAGACGACGGGGTCAGAGGAGATCATCATGTCCTGGGTGGTCTTCAGCGCACGAGGGAGACGCTTCTTCCCTGATGGGGGTGGCGGGTCCAGCCGAGGGAAGGAGTCGAAGGAGGAGATGTGACTGAAGAGAGGAGAAAAGGGTAGGTGGAGAGCGAGAGACATGATGAACTGTAAAATTTTGGTTGCATTTGACAGAGTTGTAGCCATTTATGATTATATATAGGAGAAATGGCATCAAGTCTAGCAGAATATCCACCAATTAGAGTGTGTTACTGTATGATGAAGCATGTGTGAGTCCCAACAAGATCTTAAATCCACTGTCACTCCTGGTGATCACTCTAATGGCTCCATATTGTGCACTAAAAGTGTTCATAAAAATACACTAATTTCTCAAGCTAAATTAAAATTACTATGGTAACTACAACGCACTGCAAAAAGAAAGAACTTATTATTGCCGCTGCATCTTTCACTGAAGATGACAGGGATGCACACAAAGACAATTCAGTTCAATAAGCAGAGCTATGCTGTATGAGAATACAAAGTACACAGACGCCTCGTTGTTATCAAGGGGCGACAGATTGCTGTGGATTTTGAAGACCGCTAATGTCAGGCAGGATTATATCATTTCTTTCAGTGTAGGTATGTCGTGGATGGCCTGAAGCAGGTATGTGACTGGAGAATGACGCAACCTAGAAGGAGAGCAGCAGGTTGAACACACTGACGTGCACACAGAAGCTATAATTGCAACAGGGCTGAGGGGGAGAGAGAATTTCAGTCAGAATTTGGATCAGATCTGTGGTTCTGTATCAGTGTAGCTGGATCTGACTTTTTCTATTGGTTTCCCGATACGTACTGGTTAATCTGTACACCCCTAGTCTACAGATAATGTCAGTAACAATCCAAATACTGGAATAAATAAAAAGAAATGATAATGAGGTCATGCTGCTTTCATTTCAGAAAACGACAAAAGGAAAAAGAAAACAAGCCCCTGAATGTTCTGGGCTCGAGTCCACTTCATATTTCACTTCATACATCTAGTTTTCAACAATAGGGAATCTGTCAGGGATTATGTAAACAAAAAACTCTCTGCTCCACCCATCCAGACCAGTCTGCAAAATCTTTACAGATAATCACTGGTAAATTAAACTGAATCCATTCACAGTCCAGTAACTGGAGACAAATGGGAGCAGAGCTGCTGAAAAATGACTTCTGCCTGACTGATCTTCAGTTTAAGAGACAACGGATCGATGCTTCTGGAACAAATCCACAAATACAGACACACAGACACAACCTGTGGAATGCACAAGTGTGTGCACCGTATACCTGAACAGGCAATTTTGACTGCATAAGAAACTGAAAAGCCTTTGATGTGGCTTAATTAGTTTAAAACCACATTTCACAGGAAAAAAAAATCACTCACCTTTTCTAAACCAGTACCTAATTTAAAGTGATAGACACGTCTTTCAGCGCAGGTAATTTAATTTAATAGCTTGGATTTATCTTATTTTACATAATAAAATGTCTTCCAGTAGTTTTATCATTAAATTGAATGTATGGCCTTGGTAAGTTGTGATTTTCACATCTACACTAAAAAGAATTACATAGAGTACAAAAGCACTAAAAAATATATCCTTATTTAACCAGAAAGGTTAAAGGAAAACCAAACTGCCTGAGTCGGCATGTGGAATCAAACCAGCAGTGACACAAGTCTGCAAACTAATTTGGGAGAGTAAATGTTCAATATCTGTGAGGATCTTGGGTTCAGAATTAAAGTTAAAATAAGAGTATGATGATGTTTAGAAGAGGCTAAGAGTAAACTGACGCAGACATGTACAAGTTCTGTCCTCACAAATAAACAGGAAATGTCTGTGTGTGTACCTGTTAGCAGTGGTGTGGTTGAGTTGATCCATACAGCTCCATACGGCACCGACGTTCTTGTTGACCTCAGTGACCCCAATGTCCCCGAGGTGGCTGGGCTCCTTTCTTCTTAACAAGTCATTGACCTGAAACAAAGAAAGAAAGAAAGACAGAAAAAAAGAGAGGAAACACGGACAAAAAGGAAGAGGAAAGCAAGACAGAAAAGAGGCGAGAAAGAAAGAAATTAATACTTTTGAGTCAAATTCAAATTCAATTCCACTGATGCAACAATAACAAGAGGACCTGCAGAACTTAATGCTTGTGCTGTGCTAACCTTTGCACCGACCGCCTTGCCCAGATTAATGGCGTTTTTAAGCCTCTGTTGGCCTCCAGAAGACGGAGAGTCGATGGAGCTGGACCCCAGGTTAGAATTAGGTGAAGCTGGGGAGCGTCGGGCCGAGGGCTGGCCTGACCTAGAGGTCTGAGGACTCTGCTGCTGGGCAATGGAGTTCTCAAACATACTTTGATCAACTGGGAAACCGAGAGGACAGGACAAAGAAAGATGAATTGGTGAATACACAGCAGGATTTAACAGAAGATATGGACGCATCTGTCCTTAACAGCACATGTTATTGGAAAGCTGCAGACCCTTCAAGCATTAGACAATACAAATGGGATGTCGGTGTTGAGAATGAGATGCACAAATTTACTTCTAGAAGGGAGATGAAAGGAATACTCCACTAGAAATGTTGTTGATTGATTTCTCCACAACATTCCTGAATACGCTAGTTATGTACTTCTACACTCTACTGCCCTGTCCCTGATATATCTCTAAAGCTCTGCTGGATTTAGTATATTTAGCAACAGTAACAATTATTTGGAACATACGTAAACATATGAACCAACAGTGGAGAAGTAAAAAAAAAACTGCAGAAGTGTTTGTCATGAATGTTTTCTTTGTTGTTTTCACTTTGGGTCTTAATTGGAATCCATTGCCACTGCTGTGAATCCAAACTGACTACAGCCACAAAGAAGCAATCTACATAATTTTCAGGGTACTTCTCTGGAGCCAAAAGGGGGGCAAGTATTTGATACTCAAAATGTATAGGTGGAGTATTCCTTTAAGTGATCATGTCATGTTCCATCTGTGTCTTGCTCTTTGTGCAAAACAAACTGTATCATCACAGCAAGATTCAAAGGTATTTCATAAGAATGCATTTAACATATGAGGGGCAGATGTACTTAAAATGGAATGATATATAAAACAAAACTTAAGGCAATTGCAATGACACATGCACATATAGAACACTATTGGAAATGAAGCAGAAATGGACAAAAATGCAGGATCAGAAACAGCAAAAAAAATAAAAGGGGAGCTCAGGTGGTTGTCAATCCACTTAAGACAGAAGATCTTACCTCTTGGAGAGAAATGTTTCTCGGAAAGCATTTAATGAGACACAGAAGTATCAGATTTTAGATCCTTTTACCTCTAAAGATGCAGATGCAGAGCCGTTTCTGCTTAGTCACAAACATGCTGCTGAATCATGTCTTCCTCAAGAGGACAAGTAAGAGGAGGTAATGGGTAAGAGTGTGGCCTTGAGCGGCAATCACATATCTGAAAGGTGCAGGGTATTGGCCAGATAAATAGAGAAAAAATGATCGCCATTTGGAATCAGATGGAGCATCAGAGTCGGGTGGAACAGGTAACCTTGACTTCACTTTGCACACAAGCATTTCGCTTACTCACCCAATCAACAGATCTACAAGAGCACATTAGCCAGAGGCAGGAGGGAATGTGATCCAATGTTGTGAATCAACGTGATATTGAGTAACTTCAAGGATACAGAGATATGATGAGAACAGAGAGAAAAATGTATCTTTACTTTACAGCATGCAGGCACTTATTCATCAAAGTCATCAAATTTACTACAGCCGAGAGGTGAAAGTGAAACCACAGAGGATAATGCGATAAATGAGATTGATTGTGTGTCTGTGTGTGCAGGTGGCCACATTCAGACCTGTACTGCTATCTGTTGAGTGCATTTACGTTTGTGTTTTATAATGGCCAGAATTGTGCATACTTCACTGCTGACTCTTGGTCATGCTGCAGGATCATTGAGTGTTCAGACTAAAACAGCCCAACAGAAGTTTGCAGACTGTCCCAGTTCCCGAGTCCCAAAAAAGATCCCCAAAACACTAAATTGTCACAGTTTTCAAGATTCTTTATCAGACTGTCCCGAGTTTTACTTTACAATTACAAAAGTAACTTGTTTCATAGCTCATGTTATTACCTAACCCAATATGAAAACACAAAAAATGCACCACACGTCTGAATTCATCACTGATTTATGTGTCAATCAATGTGTTGTTGTCAAGGTTGATGCTAGCCTGAGTCACAGGCAAGCACCATGCGGCTTTTTGAAAGGACCCATCAGTATGCTAACAGTTAGCTGTCATGCTGAAGAGAAAGTTCTCCAGGAGGCTTACGCCTTCCTTCATATAGTAACAGCAACGATAACTCTAAGTTTGTGGTGTCCATGGCGTTGAAAGGTATGCTCGGGGTGCTACGAGCTGAAATAATTATCCCCCATCTTGATAAAAATATACATGGTGTATATTGTATATGGTGTAAAATGTATATTGGGTGCTGTAAAACCAAAGAACATCCCATAGTTTTCAGTTTCTTAGTTTTTAACTTTGCTTGACACATGATAAAAGTTGGCATCTTACAAAATGTTAACTAACATTGTTTCCTAGCAGTTTTACAGTCATTGGAGGACTTTGTACTGGTAGCATACTGGTTTAGGATACAGGGGTCCTTTGAGAAGACAGTATAAGGCATGCTTAAATACCTATTTGCCTAGTTGTTAATGTGATACAAAAGGCACTTAATTTAAATGCTTTAAGTCTTTGTTCAATGTTCTGCCTGTCTGCCAAGGTCATTCAGTGTGTACTGACTGTATATCAAGGTCATCAAGTGATCCCGGGATCGATTGTGACACATTGCATGGCTATAAAACACCCTTATTGATCCCAGAAAACAAGGCCACATGTTCCTTCTACTTCAACTCCTATTGGAGAAGTAATGGATAGACTTTGTAATGCAGTAAGCCCTTTGGAGGGCATTATGAGAGACACCAGAAAGAGAAGATGTTTGCACAACATGCCTAACAATGTGCTCTGGAAAATGTATGTGTAATTAAAAAGATTTAATGTTTTGCAGCTTCTCTCAACATGTCTTCTAGAAACCCTTGCTGCTGAAAAGGTGAAACCTGCTGTTTGTAAATGAGCGCAGGTGGCTCAGGCCTAGCTCATTTACACACGGATGTGATTTATCATCACTATTTATGACCATTTCTCTGCTGGACTGTGTCTGAGCCAGCTCTGAAACTCTTTGCTCCCGTATACGCTAAACGAATGCAAATGTGGCGATTTTTCAGAGGCTGCCAAACAAAGTGCTGCGTGCAAATGCCAGTATATCCACAGTGAGAGGTCAGTTTGTCCCCAACAAAGTGAGTTACAGTGAAGGGGATGACTTCCGAAGTATACCACCAGGGAAAGCTCAAACCAAATTTAACACAAGTGAAATTAATGTTACAGCTAATTATACAAGAGGAAGATGATGATGTAGATTTGTCAGTGGCCCCTGATTTTTGGGCATTTTGCTTTCATTCGATAGTGATAGAAGAGATAAAGACATGGCAGGGAGAGAGAGATGTTGAGGTCATATATGAGTGTCTTTATCACTTGGCTACAGGACTGCTCGTGGTCACAATCTTTCTGGTAACAAAACAAACACTGGAAAATGTGCCAAGCTCTTCTCCTTTAAAATTTACCACAATGTTTTTTTCATTTAAAGTGAAATTCTATTCGGTACTTTCTATCTTGATATTTACCTTGCTTAGCGCAGTTACCAGCAGATCTTTGTGTGAACTGATTCGAATGGACATGATGTAGCAAGGTAACGTGAAGAACAAAACAACTAGGTCATTGGTGAGAATTTTGTATTCAAGTTTAACAAGTTGAAGGCATGAACTCTTATCCTCTTCTAGAGAAGAAGGTGGGAAAGATGGTCAAGAGGGGTTTGGTTGCATAAGTATTATCTCGCTAAAGAAATTAAAAATAAGTTTGTTGTCCATTCTACGTTGCTTTCAGTTTAGAGATTCACGTGATATTGCTAATAAACTGACAACAGCTTCAAATGTAAGATGGTGAATGAGACTCTGAGACAAGTTCTGACACCAGCCTGCTCACACCGAGGTGATCACAGGCCAACGGCCAGGCGCTTTTATTTGGTCACAATGCAGCCAATTCATTCCCTCCTCCTCTCTCTCACCTCTGCTTTTAAAGTGACCACAAGGCAGCAAATGTTTGACCATGTGCAAGTAAAGATCCCCAGTCTAAGACAGTGCCTGGTGAACAGCCTTCTTTCTATCTTTCAGTGACTTGAATGATAAATAAAAGCACTGCCACTTTTCTCTAGAGATAATGCTATTTCAATACCCACAAATTGAAAGATCTGATGTTAGTGAGTCCTGTTTCCGCTCGACAGGATGCTAATTCACTGCTGTTTAAGACACACTTTGTTCGATTTGTCATTGCCTATGCTGAGAATTCCCAGCAGTGTCTGTACCTCTCAACTGAGAATTTCATTTGGGCAAACAGTTAATCTATGGCTTCCCAATTAGTGTAGCTGGGACAGTGTTCTTTGCTGCAGCCCCACTGAGATTCAGGCTGACGAAATGGATGGATTTTCCCCCTACAAATCTTGCCTACTGAAGCATTAAAATTAGAGAAGTAAATGTTAAATCACCCCGCACTGCAACTTAAGCGTAGGTAACATTTCAGTGAAGACTGCTCTAAATCAAACAGCGCGGTGCAGTTTTCAGCTAGACTGTCACACGTTCAGTTTTAAACTGAGCAATCACTGTGAATGAAATTATATTTTAACCTGATGACAAGTTGTTTAAAACTACTAAACAGCACTGTGTCCTAGTTTCATATTATCTACCAACTATACCAATGCTTTGAGTGTGCAGTAAAATTAGTCCCCACTTTAAAATCAGTTGATTTTTGAGTGGGGTGTTGAAGAACATGGTTGTGCCGCAACAAAAAACAAAGGAGCAACTCATAACTAACGAGTACAAAATAATAAGTACAAAACTAGCTTTGGAATTTGGTGCAACAGCTCGGATGACAGCTCGCAATACAAGAAATAAAGGGGAAATAATTGGATGTAGCAATCTGAAGTCACAGTTGGACTAATGTCAGTCATTATACGACGTAGAGTAAAACACATGACGTTAAATAGTGTACTGCATAATGGCTAATATCGGAGCAGGGGTTTTCAATACCTTACTGCTCTTTTCAGAAAGAGTTGTCACTGTATTGAGACAGAGGTTAAGATTTAGGTGCCAAGGGCATAATTTTCTAAAAAACAAAGGAGCTGTAATCAGAATGAATATAAAACCCGAAGAGACTTTCTCTCCAGAGACGTCCTGCAGCCTGTTTGTTTAGTTCTGGAGGACTGTGTAACACCGGCAGATTGCTGTATGTGTTTGCGTGTGTTATTTTGTCTTTTAATTACAAACACGCCTGAAGGATTCCATCTGTAATAATTATCGTTCATTAGCACTAAAAGGAGGATTTTCTTCTTTATGTCTTTCTTCAGGAGCTTCTGTGGATTAACACCGTTAACAGTCAGATTACAAACAAATACAGATACAGAACATTAAGTTGGGAAGGCTATTTTCAGCGTGTAATCCAATGTGTAATCCCCCCCTGAACCCTTAGGTGATTTGTTGTTCATTTCAGTCATTTCATCACATCTAATGTGTCACTCCTGCACCCTGCAGAATAAACAGGAAAGAGAGCAAGGAGAGAAACGCAGCAGTAAAAAGAGACAACACAAGACAACGTTGGTCAACAACAAGCTCTCCCTCCTACTCATGTACCAGCTGAGGGTGGCCTGGCTGAATCTGAAACTGAAAAGATAACGCAATCTTCTGCAACACATTGGACAGTAACCTAAAAGGAAAATGCATGCTAATCCTTCAGTATGATTATAGTTAAGTCTATAAACCTGTGTGTTTGGTCAAGTCTAATCTCTAGAGCACAACATAAGAGTTGAGGCAAACTCCAGTGACAGTGAACTTAGTAGATCATTTTGTGTTTGCATTTCAATGTGGACTTTTCCAGAGGTTTGAAGTGTGCCTGTGTCCATGTCAAATGTGGCTTCAGAGGCAAGATGTGGGTGTTACGACCGTCGCCCTTATTTAAAACAAAAATCTGTTTCTCTCTGCTTTTAGATGCGTTTCTACGTCCAACAAAAGGGCAATTAAATGATTAGTTTGATAACAAAAAATCTGTGATTTTGAGAAGAGATGTCTCGATCAGATACTAATGATCGGCACCGAGGATGATCTGGGCTCATTTGAATAGATTGGTATCGGCTAAAATAAAGCAGATCAAACTCCGATCCTTTTTTAACTGGACCGTCTTGTGTTCACCTCAGCCAAGAAAAACACACTGATTTGCTAACTCCGATGGTAACAAATCATTCATCTCTTTCTCATTAGCAAAGAGCATTGTGCAAAACATTCAGGTAGAAGCTTCTCCTTTTTAACCATAGCAGTTAAAATGACAAACAGAGGTGGCAGGTTGAGTCACTCTGTCCATTATTAACATTATACATCGGTAAGTTGATTGCAGGCCAGTATTTATCTTGTCTGTTTGTACTCAGCCAAATATCTTTTGTGAGAGGAGAATCACTTCAGTTTCAGGAGTCACATTCTCCCAGGTCAACTTTTATTCAAATCATATCAATGACTGAAGCCTATCAAATTAAAGGCCTGCAGCTTCTCTAACATGAGGACTTTCTCGCTTCTCCCCATCTTATATCACTATAAGTAATACATTAGGGTTTCTGTTCCAGAAAGCAAGCATTGTGACATCACTTCAGAAACTCAAACATTTTTTAAACTCCATTGAGAATTACAAAAAATAACTAATGAGTTAATCAGTAATGAAAGTAGTGCAAATTATGCTACTTTCAATTTGGGTAATGTCCTGTAAAAGATGATTGCTTTTAAAAAAAACCAAAAACCTTATTGGCTTTCTGTGCACTAATCTCTCTCTGGAGACATCCAGTTTAACATCAAAATATTCTATTATCTAAGTCTCTTATCCACAGCCAATTCCAGTGTGCAAGAAATATAATGTCCCTAAATATTCTGTATCTAAGGTACCATGTTTAATTACTTGGAAGTTTGTCATTTTTATAGTAATTATACTCCCTATCTGGCATTTAATCAAAGTGCGATTACTCCTGACAAAGATTAACACCTCATCTCCTCATACCTCGATTACAGATTTCTGCTCCATAATAGTGTATATTTTTTCACTGCACGGTCATTTTTCACAGCCATCCTCTATCTTAATAGGGAATAATGATGAACTATGATGTAATTATGATTACAGTTGTCATCACATGGAACTTGTAATTGGCCCTCAACGCCCTCTTAGCGAGCGCCTTGACTTCGGCTCGACTCTGCCAGGCAGACAGAGTGAGGTTGTAATTAGCTCGACTTTGGCATCACCGCATCAAAGTGCCAAACTCTTAGCTTTGTTCTTAGCTGAGGGTAACCCACTTCTGTCACTGAGACCCAGCACACACACTGAGCCCCCCCCCCACACACACACACAAGAACAAACACACATAGACTTTTTCTTCTCTTTAGTGATATGTAGTGTATAGATAAGTGTCTTCTGTTGTTATTGAACTATTCTCAAAGACAAATACCCAGGCCTTTTCAGTTTAGTTCAAACTTTCACGCTACCAAAAAAAGTAACTGCAAAAAAGTCTCTCAAGAAATCAATCAGTCTAATATTGACTCCCAACAAAAATGTATTAAAAAGTCAGAATCAAACTCAATCTGCTGTTGACAATCATGTGAAATGGTCAGAAGCTCTAAAAAAAGCGAGTACGTGGGTACGTCAAGTTGAAATTGTTTTGTCAACTGATGTATCCAGCGTCAAGAATGAACTATCAAGCTCAACCATGTCAAGATAGCCGACAAGTCCTAGAGGAAAGTCTGAAAGTTTGCACTTTCATGGCAACCAGACAAACTTACAAATACTACAATGAGGATGGTCAAAAGCGTTAGAGTAAACAAACCCTTAAACCAAGGTTGTCTTTTCATTTCAAAGTAAATTTTAAAAGAAAAAACAAGAATAAAGGCTTGTTTGTGTCGTCGTGAGAGATACGTGTCAGGCTGTGGGGATGAGGGACACTCACTTGAAGACACAAACACACTAATCTTCAGGTCAGACAGGGTCATTATCACTGATTTATTAAGTTAGAGCTTCTCACTTGGCTGCATTAAGATATGCATGTGTGTCTGCAGGTGTGTGCATTAGTGTTAAGTGAGGCAATCACGTCTCAGGGAGGAAAGCAGGGAAGAAAGATACCTCGCGCTCAGTGTGAGCCGCTCATCAATTTTTTACCTGGGTTCATTATAACATGAATGATTAAAGTGGGTGGGCTCTGGTGGGGGTCTGTCTCAGACTGATGAGGGACTGAATGCAGGATCGGATTAATGGAAGACATTTGTGATTTATCTGACTGAAATCTGACTGACACCCTTTCACATTATCACTCTGTGTCTACTTTTAGTAATTTCCTGCTTGGAAAGTTGGCCCCGTCTGTGTTTCACTTTCACTTCAGATCAGATTCACAATGCTACTGTGTGTATAGATGAGCTTGTAAGTATTTCACAAGGGTTGTATGGATTTAAATATTTTTTTCTTATCAAGATAACGGTGCAATATCCTTTTAAAGGCAATGTGTTAAACAAGACTTCACACCTAACCAATAAAGTACACTGTTTGTGTCAGTGCCTTCCAAAACTACTCACTACTGTAACTACTAGACATTAAATGTCCTGTCTTCACACACGTTAGCTTCCTCTATATGTAATATTTGCATCATCTTTGGCAGAGTCTGCGATTCTCACAGCTGATTCAAATGGCGCGCACACATCAGTCCAAGTATAGCTACAGAGATTCATAACGAGGAATTCACAAAGTAAACAGATACATTACTGCCCCCAGTGACTGCCAGTGGCGAGTTGTAGCATTAAGACACTCCTAAACCAGTAACAGGGCTGAACAATTTAGAAAACAATATCTAATTGTGCGTATTTTGATATTGCAATTGAGATATGATTTGTGATTTTGGAGGGAATGATCATTTTTACATAATTATTCTCATTTTCATTCTAAAAAACATACTTAAATGATTTAGGTGCAAGGATCTGTACCAAACAAAGATGTTTGCAGAATATGATATGGAGGCCAGGGCATCTCTGCAGCACGATCGTATTCAATTTAAAATGGTATTTTCACCCACATTTTGCCTTTAACAAATATTGCACTTCTTGTGATTTGAAAGTTGCAGTAGGCCATATTGCGATTAAGATTAATTGTTCAGGCCTAACCAGTAAGTACAGGTAATGATGAGTCAATCAATACATGTCAGAAAATGAGTCTGCAACTATTTTGGGATCACGTCATCATTTGAGTCCCTCCCAAGGAAAACACTAACCATTGTATGGTTCCAGCCTCTCTAATGTAAAACCAAGGTTAGGGAAGAAGAAACCAAAGCTGACAAGAGACGGGATGGGATCTGGTGTCAAAATCAGACACTTTTAAAGCACAACCATTAACCCTAACCACCATCCACCTCAACACCTTTTGTGGTGCTATAACGTCACACTACTTCTACCTTTTGCTTCTAAGAGACGAGTCATTATTCACTTGGCCAAAAGAGGCTGCTTGTCAGAAGGATGTAACAGTCTTGATTTAAAACTATGCCTGCATTAGAATGTGTTTTTTCCTGCTTGGATGGTAAGAAAAAAAAAGAATCAATCAAACATTAATTAAAAAACAACAACACCACAACTGAAATCTTGATCAATCAAACATGTTGAACTTGAGACGCCTTATTTTGATATATTTATTTCCTGTATGATTGACGATGTTCAGTTGCATTAATTAGCTGAATTATCTACCTCAAATCTCATCTGCAGGCTATTCTCTAGCCATATTTCTCCCTCATTTAAGTTTCTGTCTGATCTAATTAGCCAAATGCAATCTTTCTCCTGCACTCAGTAGCGCATCATGAGGAACTGACAGCACAGCAGTAAGTCTGCAGATGTCGGAGGCTCCATCGACAAAGCTGACCTCTCTTCCTCTTCTGTCACAGCTGACCTGCCCTCCTCTTCTTAAACAGGGCCTACCTAATCGTAAACAACAAACTTCGAATTCGAACCCCAAAAACATCAGTCAGCATCTATCTTGTTGTGACAGGCTGAGCCTCCCGGCCGACCCTCAGTCTCAGGGGAAAACAGAAGCCCATTAACAAAACCTACCCTGTTCCCCCTGTTCTTCTTATACCTTTTTATTTCTCTACCTGAAGTAACCTTTACAAACAAAGCAACTCTGTTTTCCCTGTGGGATTGTTTTATTGGCAGGAACAGCATTTAGGCTACATGGCACCAAAACTGTTAAGTGAAACTAATACTAATGACACTTTGAGCCCCTGAATGTACAAATCTAAAATTCTCCAATACTAATGACGCTCTGCTTAATCTCACATAATCTCCACTGAATCCAATACTGATTACATTTCTGTGAAGAGGGTGGAGAAGTAAGATGAGGTGAGCCGACCTGCCCTGACTGTTCAATAGAAGAGCAATTACTGCAGCACTCCTCAGTCTCAGCCTTTCGCCTTCAAATCATCTTCAGGGCACCTCAGACAGAACGACAGAGAGGCTGCAGGGTTTGACAGATAGCACTCTGGTACAAAACAATTCTCTTACTTTGGCACTAGTTGAATATTTGGTATGAAATGCGTTTCATGTAGTAGTATATGAATAGTAAATGGCAACTTCTGGCTTTCCGTTGTCCATATTCTGACGTGTGATCAGTCAAATCAAGCGTCCAGCTTTAGCATTTAATACTCAAAATGTGACATGAATTTTGAAAACATAAGCCCACTAAGTCATACTTTAGGCGGTTTGATGATGACTTTAAAAAGGTACCCTGTGGACTAGTATGTAAACAAAAAAATGTTTTATTCAGTTTCTTACCAAATGACACTGTGTGTGACCTTAAGGCCTTATAAACACGATGACGGCATTTTCTTCCTCATAAAACATTTGCAAAGCCGATTTTTGTAAAGATATATATAACCAACATACTTAAACGTCCATGTTTACTTGCCAGCCTTCTTCTTTCTTTGCCTCTGTTGGCACATTGCTACATTTCTTGGCAGAATAGGGTCAGTCCAGCGGCTATGCATCCTCGTGTACATGCACAATGAAAACAAAATGGACACCCACTCTTAAGATTATGTAAAATATAGAAATTATGTATAGAGGTAAACTAACAGCACATTATTCACTTTGGATGCCAGAAATGAGTGAGGGATTTAGGCTCAGGATATAGAGATATCCACCACACAGCAATTAGACTGAGTCCAGTAAGGCAGTTAACGCACAGATTTGATGATCTACGGCCTCCAGATGGCCCACACATAGTACTTGTTTCGGTTACCTGATCCAGAATCTGAAACACAGATTGAAGAGCCTCCATTTAAATTGCCTCTTAAGCTGGTCCACTCAAAATTTCCACTGCCTTGTTCACTTGAACAGTAAAGCAGTCTAATGTTTCCATCTAATGTAACATGAAGTATTTTTCCTGCTGCCTAGAAAACAATTCTCCTCGTATCCTGTTATGACCTTGCAGATCCCATCAGATACCTGAGCTGCATTTCCTCCATTTATAAAAATGAGATTAAATTATGATATTATTTTTCACAAACTCTAAAAGAGCAGAAAGAGTATCCTTGTATCCTAAAGCCTCTCACGATGACATAAACATGGACACTGACATTAGTGTGTCCTCTGAATGGGAAATGTACTAAAGGTTAAATTTGCCCAAACTGCAGTACAGAGTTTCAAGCAGGTCAGCAACAGAGAATGGAGGCAAATGTTCTTCATTTGACTCTGCAAACATACTCTACAGACTCATGCATTTATTACTGGACATGTGCATCTCCAACCACACACAAGTCTCTAGGCTATATAGAAAGTGACCATCCTACAATGTTGAATATTTAGAAACAGGTTGTGACACTAGCAACTCATTACCACCTGAACACAAAACAAGTAGCATTACCAGAAAATGCTGAAAGGTTACATATAGATTTACAGTCTACAGCTATGCTGCAGGCTCTGTGAGGCTGTTACAGTGGTGCTTTGAGCTAAATGCTAATGTCAGCTCACAATCCAGATGATAACAAGCTGATGTTTAGAAAGTATATTTAAAAGACCCAAAAATGAACATTTGACCTGATGATGCTGGATCAAAAGTTAAGGGATTGCCAAAGTTATTGCTATTTATCCCGAGCAGAATATAAATGTGTAAATTTCATTGCAATTCCTCCAATAGTTGACAATTCCATTAAGTTCTGCAGAACATTTTGTGCCAATCCATCTAGCAGATGTTGAGATATTTCACCTGATGATGGCACTAGATGAAAAGTCAGGAGATCATCCTCACAAATATGGATATGGTAGTCTATCCAATAGCTGTTGAGATGTCTGGACCAAAGTGGTGGGCTGCCTGACCAACATTGCCAAAAAGTCATAAATTTTGCGTTTTTTGAGTCTACTTTCTATGCAGTGTCATATTTTCCTGACTTGTAATGTGACATATATACACTTCGAATGCAGCTACAATCAACAAAGTCTTGGCCCAAACACGCCAACATTAAATACCAGTTTTATTGACATTCTTTTCAGACTCACTATGTTGCACTAGATTTCAAAATAATGACGCATGGGGAGAAATCCATCATAACAGATGCTAAGATAAAGTTTCAACCTCTGTACTTAGTGCAGCCTCAACAAACTGCAATGTATTGCATCCACAGCACATGTTATGTTCTAATTACAGGGAACAAATGTCCATTTTTCTCAGCTGGGAAAGCTTGCTTTCTTCAACTTACATGATTACGGTAAAAATCAAGCTTTGCCTCTCCACATGCATGTAAAACCCACAGCCGCATGGAGTGAGTTCACTCCACTTGCTGGCACGTGTTCATGTATATTCTGGGAAATTACTGACCAAGGCAGTCAATGTAAATTACAAAACTTCATCAGAAAATAATATTTGACATACATTAAATATCACAACTAATCTGTAGGAGCTGACTCTTCAGACATAATGATATCTGATCTTAAAACAAAACTATAAAGTAACTAATGCTGAAATATTATATACGTTTAGGTTATATTGCCCACTGTGATGATGACAGAAAAAAAGGACCGAATACAAACAGCAGACTATAGGATTACTGGATGTAGCAACACATGTTTGTGTGGCTTCAGTCCCCTCTGTATCAAAGTCATCAGATCAATAATTCATTCAGCCATTTGCCAAATCGCTGTCTGTCTGGACCCAAGGCTCCCTCGAGTATGAGCGTCTGAGAGACAGAAGAACGAGTGTAGCCATGAACGAAGCAGCAAGGGAAACAAGGCAAAAACAAAAGAATAACGACATCCGTTGTTGCTGACATTAGATTACTCTCTTGTCGTTCTCTTTGTGTCTCTCTCAGTGTTTTTGGCATTGTACTTCTATTTTTGTAAGGTTGTTTGTTAAATGCCATATTATGTTACCAGCTCTGGATTAACCTGGCTGCAGGGATTTGCTCCCTTTCAGCCACAAGAGCATTAGTGTGGTTTCACACTGACGCTGGATAATAAGACCAAACACAAAGTTGTCACTATTGTCTAAAATGTCATTGTATGCTGTAACTTTAAGATTTCCCTTCATTGGTAATAAAGGGTCTAACCCAAACCATAACAAATAGCCCCAGACCAAACAAAAGAGCACCAACGTAGGTGGGCAAGAATTTGTGACCACATACTTTTGGCCATTTTGCAGTGAGGCAGGTAATTATAGGCATGAAGGGCCTCACAAGACTACTATTTTGCTATATGAATTTGTTCTTTACAAGACAGCGTGAACCAAGGGGAGCTGCTATGTGTCTGTGTGTCTTATCAAACGCTAAAAAAGTTAAATATTACTGACTAAAAGCTAAAAACGATCAAAGGTATCTCTTGTCTTTCCCCTTCAGTTCTACGGCCTCAGTGGGAGTAGTTCTCTTTTTAAAGTTGATGCTGACATTCACCTCCATTCTAAATCAAGCGTGTGTGTGTTAAATTTGTCAGCTTGCTTTTGTCAGCGTATATATGAAGAAACAAAAAGGAAGCTGTGTAAAAAAGGAAGAAATGGTACAAGACAGACAGGCTGACAGACAGCTGTGCTGCGATTCAATATCACTTTGCTCTTTTAGCCCTTTACATCTGGAGCTCCACATGTTCCAGATTACGTGCCATGCCAAGCAGCCGCTCGGAATCGCCTTTAGCACAGCATCATGGGAACATCAAAGCGAAATGCCACCACATCCAGATGTTGACCAAACAGCTGAAATCTAGTCAGAACATGAGCGCAGCTTTGTTCAAGTCCCTGCTGTCTCCAAATGTGCATGCATATTCATGTGAATGGTAAGGAAAATGCAAGACAAACGCCTCCACAAGAAAGTCTAATCTGGCTTTGCAGTGGTAGCCAAGAGGTTAGAGACATGAGTGGAAGGTCGCCAGTTTGAATCCAATGACCTGATGGGAAAATGCGGTCAGGGATTGTGAATGTAATGCTGCAGAGGGGAATAACCAGTAGTATAAACAATGGCAGACTATGCTTCAGAGGTGATCCTGAATAGTCGAAGATTTGGTAGAAGCCTGATTCAACTCCCATTCTTTGAGTCAAATTATCGCAGAGCCATTATGAATATGGGGATGCATAACGTCACACTTTACATACAATTACTGTTTTTCTCCCAGTAAGTTGATACGCAGCCTATTATGATATAAATATCATAAATAAACAAATAAATCATTTATCACTATTGATGAAGCTCACAAAGAATGTTTTATCGTCTTTAAACGGTAGGCTACTTGGAATAGATCTGTAAGGAACCGCGACGTCCAAGCAATTCTCTGCGATTAAAGATTAAATGATATATAACACAGGAAAAAAACAGCCACTATTTGTCAAGAACTGACTGATAAACAAAGCAGTCATTTGTTGTATTCTCAGTGTGAATGTTGGCTGTTCAGTGGAGTCCTGTTTGGTTCTGATCATTAATGCTCAGCTTTAGTCCTTTATTCCCTCTGCTCATCTGGTGCAGACATGGTCATTAATTTCAGCACTGTGATGGTCTGTTTTTGTGAGTGTTTGTTTATCTGTGAACCACTAACCACTCATGTCTCCGTCAGCACCATTTCACGCTAACAAAACAACCTCAGCTAACTCCTCACAAGTTAATACTCAGTAGCTGTTTGTGTGGCATTTGTGTCTTTTATGCATGTGTGTCGCTGAAGGCACTTTTATTTGAACAAGCTAAGATTTTGGGTAAGTGGACACTCATGTATGATAGTTTTCTGCATTCAAGTTTGGAGTCTGTCAACAAGGATTCAGCGTTAGTGAAGTCGATACTGATTTGATTTGAACAGCTCTTTACAGCTGTAGTCTACCCCTCTAAATTTAAAAACTGCGGCAACACAACTTTCAGAAGGCTCAGTAAAAGTCCCCCTAGCACCTTCTCCCATGAGGCTCGACTGCAGCCGAGTTTGTGCTTATTTTGTTTGTCTTTTTGCCTTCAGTATGGTATTCAGCAGTGAAACACAAGATCAGGTTGAGGTCATGTGACTGACTTGACCAGTGAAGAACAAATCTTTTTGGGCCTAAAACACTTTGTTACCTCACCTGTATGTTTAGGACCAATGTCCTGCTGCATTGTCCTTGAAATGGGGGAATGTGTCTTAAAAAGGCTACAAGTCCTACTCTGTCACAAATATGGATGTAAACAGCCTTAAAACTAAAAGTCAGCACTTTAACCTCATTGTAAAATTCAAATAGCTGGAGAAGAGAACCAAAACAATAAAACTGTCTCTGTTCTACTCCTCAAAGACTAAACAGTATATTATAACCAACCAGCAGAAATATTTCTAAGAGCCAGAGAATGTGTAGGTGTGTGAGACATTAGTTGGCTAGGTCTAAACTGGCCATGTGTGTGTATTTAAGTGTTTCCCTGTAGGTGACAGACAGAGCTTGTAAAGAAGTGTATTGATTTGTGCTGTTCCCTTGCTGTCCCAGTAGTTAACCCCAGTTTCAAACAACATTCGCCTGTGACAGCAAAATCGATACGGGTCACCATTGCCTGCGCTGCTTGGTCGGACTGGTAGGCAACATCAGCCCCATCAAACAATTAATTAATGGTGACAGGAGGGAGGAAATCCACAGAGTGTGTGAGTGCAACAACCTGAGACAGAGATGAAGATTTGAGATCACACTAGAACCAGCAATTCAGCAGTTTAAAGCATAAAGCCCGATATCAGAGAGTGAAATTGAATTGTTTAAAAGACCCAAAAATGTTTCAGTCAACAAGTAACACAAGAAGAGACACTTTTAAGATTATTTTTTTAAATGAGGCTCTCAGGAGAGGCTCTAATTTGTTAATGGGAGCCAATTTAAAGGCTAAAATGCAAAAGCCGTGTCACATAGTGCCATGTTTTAAGGATCCATTGACGCCTGCAGCAAACACAAAACGTATCATACTGGCATAATGGTAGCCAGGATCTGCTCATCCAGGAGCAAATGTGATAAAAACTGCTTTGTACAGGGAATATTGGACAACCAAGTCTTTTTTACTTATTTTCCTAATGGCCTGCTAGTTGTCTGTTCAACACTATTCCAGCCATGATTCGTGTGTCAGGGAGCCTGAGACTAATGACCTAAGACTACTGTTACAATAACTGAAAGCTGGCATCATGAGGCAAAGCAGAGACATCAGCAGAGACTGGAGAGGGACCTCAACACCAACAACACCAAAGATATGTGGCAAACATCACAGGCTTCAAAAGCAGGAGCTCCCACCTCATGTGAGAGGCCACATTACCAGATGAGCTTAACACCTTTTATGGTCACGCTTTGAGCTCCTCAACAAGGAGTCAGCTGTAAAGTCTACACCACCTCCAGAGGACTGGACAGAGGAAAACCCAGTCGCTAGCATCGTGTTTCTGCTTTGCAAGACCCAATCAGAGAGCCGAGCGTGAGCGGCTGCATCATCGTTTCTAAAGTCCTCAATTTTTGCCTGTCTTCATGCCCTCCAGAGTTTTGAAATGCAAAACGGGGTCGAAAGCGTTTCCAAACTTCTCCGTTTTAGGTCTTCGTTTTCGTCGTTGTAGTCTGGACAGGAGGTGCAAACATAGCAAAAGGTCTCCGTTTTAATTTGAAAACACAGTAGTGTGGATGGGGCCTGAGTAAATTAAGCTAATCAGCTGGGCCTGATAACATTCCTGACTGTGTACTAAAAACCTGTGCCAATCAGCTAGTTGATGTTATTACTGACATTTTCAGCGTCTCACTGTCTCAAGAGAGGGTTCCCACCTGCTTCAAGACAGCAACCATCATTCCTGTACCTAAAAAGTCTGCAGTGTCAAGTCTGAACAGCTACCGCCCTGTGGCAATCACCCCCATTCTGAAGAAGTGCTTTGAGAAAATGGTTCTTCAGCACATAAAAAGCAACATCCCAGCTAGCCTGGATCCTCCAGAACCAACAGAGGATGCCATTTCCACTCGGCCCTAACACACCTTGAGAAAAACAACACCTACATCAGAATGCTGTTTGTGGATTTCAGCTCAGCACTCAACACAATTTCCCCATGAAACTGATCAGCAAACTCAGCAATCGGGATTTAAAAACAACACTCTGCAACCGGATATTGGACTTCATGAACAGACCTCAATTAGTTGGCGGACACATCTCCTCCACTCTAGTGCTCAACACCAGAGCCCCCCCAGGGCTGTGGGCTCAGCCCCCTCCTGTTCACGCTGTTACACCCACGACTACATACCCCCAACATAGAGAGAACTCTGCTGTGAAGTTTGCGGATGACACCATCTTTGGCTGGATTTCAAACAATGATAAGACTTCATATTGGGAGGAAATTCATTATATTGAGTGGTACTCATAGAACAACCTACGGCTCAACATCAGCAAAACTAAGCAGGTGATCACTGATTTTAAGAAGGGTGTCTCACATCTCCATGCTGGTGAAAAAAAACTATACTTCTATATACTATATTTCTTGAGGACACTTAAGAATGCTGAATTCCCACACCAAGTTCTTGTCAGCTTTTACAGAGAAGCAATAGAAAGCATCCTGACTGGAGCATCACAAACTGGAATGGGATGTGCACGGCCCAGGACAGGAGGGATTTGCAGCAGGTGATTAAGACTGCTCAGAAGATCGTTGGTACCCATCTCCCAAGCATCAGTGATATCGGTGAGGTGAGGTGCCTGCGCAGAGCCCAAAGGATACTGTTCACCCTGCTGCCTTCTGGGAAGAGATCTAGAAGTTTCTGCTGCCACACCACCAGACTGCAGAGCAGTTTTTTTCCCCTCAAGAAGAGGGGAGTTGAAACAATGGTGGCGGCGGCAGCTCCTCTGAAATGACAAGAGGATGCCAAAGTACCGATGAAGAGAGTAGGAGAAATCAAATAGCCTACCTGATGAGTATCAAGCCAAACTGCACAGTTTGTTGGCCAGTGTTCTGTGTGGTGCACGGTGGCCTGTCAGACGTGTGACAGCATGCCGAGGCAGTGTAATGATTTAATAAAACATACTAATTTTCTAATTGATTACTCTGGATTTCCCACGCTGCCTAATTGTTAAGTACTGTGACAATGTAAATGAAGCACATGTCTACATTATGGAGTGATTTGTTTTTTTAAGGTTGAGGTATACAGTCAGATACATAAGCATTAATTTAATAAGAAATAAGAGAGAGATATGGGCTATTTAATACACATTATATTATCAAATTATAATGCCTATGTGAAGAATATATGTGTTACACTTAACCAATCTTTAGAATTGCATGATTCAATACTATAGAATTAACAATAGGCTGAATAAAAACATAAATACATAAATATATTTACTGACCAATCAAAAAACGGTGTTTCATTTCTCATTTAATTTGCGAAATGTTTTTAGATAGGCTATTTATGTGTGGTTTCATTGTTTGGATGGTATTACTGCAAACAATGACAAATATTTTAGCCAAAATCTGTGTTCACACCACTCTTTATAATTACTCAAGTTCATTAGCAATTTCTCAGGTGCTCTGTGGAACCCATTAGGAGTGAGCATTTTCTGTTCATACAGTAGCAGTTTGAAAGACAAACAGCTACTGCATGAGTAGTGTACTTCTGACAAGAAACATGCCTAACATGCTCTAATACTGCACACAAGGCCTACCACCTCTGGTCCACTGATGTTCATGGAAAATCCTTTCAGAAGTATTTTCAATTGAATTGTATCAAAGCATTTGTTTTAGCCTATTTATAGTTAATAAGTGATGGACAAGTTGATTTAATAACTTAATAAAATACAGTTCACATCCTATTTTTTCATGGTTTCACTATCACACATTGTTGGCCTATGTTTATTAATGTGTATTCAGCTCTGACAATGATTTTAACAGCAGATAGTTTATTATAATGTCCATTGGTATCAATCTTAATACTTTCCTGAAAACATAATGTACCACCACTAGCACACTAACAGGCCTGTCATTGCCGGGTCCCTAAGGGGTGCAGGCGTCCCTTATTTTTCTGTATTGAAGTTGGCAACCTTAACCACAACTGACCTCAGTCTCTCATACACACCAGCAACTACAAATACACATGCATCTTTTTCTTGCCAGAATTCGACTCATAAATTCATTAGAGGCTGAATCAATAACTAGTTGAGAATGTAGGAATGAGTTCAAGCTTTCAAACAAAGTACTGAACCTGCCACACAAATAACTCACAAAAGAAACAAATTTCCCCTCTGCTTCGGTGTGTGATCTCACTACAACCCCCTGAGCAGATTGTTAATATTAGTAATTTTCTGAAAAGCTGCTCTCTCCATCACAGGACCTTCACATGGGGATTACTGACCTCCAGCATCTCTGTCGAGGTAAAAGGCAGAGAGGCCTGTACTTATTTTTGAAACCACACAACGTGAATTGCTAATAGATAAAATCAGTAACAGGAGACCTTTGAGAAATACAGTATGTTTGGCATTTTGGAGAGGTCAGAGGAAGAGCTGGGTTCAAGAAATGACAGGAGAATAAGGTTAAGGTCGCACACATGTGAGAGAAATATAGAAGATATGAAAGGGAAAGAGAGTATTTACCCCAGAGGCTAGAAAAGACAAAAGTGTCAAGAGCAAGCTGGGAACAGAAAAGAGAGGAGTCTTAGAATAGAGAAATGCACGAGAGTAAGATGCAGAAAGAGAAAACAGAGTTTGTGCCTGTGTGCATCTTCACAGGAACAGAAAGGAAAGTATTGGAAAGTAAGGGGATTTTGGCTTGTCTTTTCAAAGGACCACTTCAGGGTTAGGACTAATGAAAAATGAAAAACATTTCCATTCACAAATTTCACAGAAATGACAGAACAATGTGCCCCAGGTCCAAGAAAAACTGTGCTCTTTGAAGTGTTCTACGTTTTTTTTTGTTTTTACACTAAAACAAGCTTGAGATATGGATTCAAAGAAAAAAGAAAATATTGGCTTCACCCAATTTTGGTGAGTTGGATGGTGAGTTTCACTAGCTGGCAGCACATGTTGATACGATTTGAACATTTATCATACTTGTTGTTAGAGGTAGACCGATTAATCGATCGTCTGATTAATCGGCCGATTTTTGGCATTTTTTAACATAATCGGCATCGGCCAATATCCAAGTATACCAAGCCGATTATTAGGCAGGCGCATCTGTGGGCAGCCTAGTGTTGTCATGGAACACGTGTTTGACGCACGGTGCCACGAGTCATTTTCCAGCCGAGTGAGCAAGTTTATTTGACAGTTTATTTTCTTCTTACCCATTTTGTTTATTTAATATATTT
>JAPMOB010224005.1:0-16693 GCA_029875015.1 Lepomis gibbosus
TCAGCCTCTGTCTGAGTGCACCACCTCATATCAGCATGCCTCCTCCTGTTTTACTCCACTCCCTCACACTCTTGCTTTCCTTTTTTATGCCCTTCTCTTTCTCCTCCTAGTATTTATTCTTTCTTTAACGGGTTTTTCTAACAAAGAAACCCCCCATATTTTCTTAGTTCTTACTAACCAGTTCAGTTTTGATGTGTCAAAATGTCCTGGTTACTCAGTATCGTCCACAGACCCCTTTTCCCTACAGACCCAGTAGAAATTTTACACGGCAGAGGTCTTACTGTAGAGGTGAATACCCCCACTCCCAATATTGCGTCTTCCCAGGTGCTGTGACTGCCCTGCCCATGACACGCTGTGCAGCATGTGATCAGTCATGGCTAGCTATAGTCTATCGAGACATGCATCCAATCAATAACATGATTCTGCAGGCAGGAGATGACCATGACATACAACTCCTGCCCTGACATACAAGCACATACACTAAGACACACACACACATACACGAGCAGAGGTGCACGCACATGCTGGGCTGACATACGGCCCTGCTGCTTTGACAGGGCGGAGATGAGGTGAGGATGGATGGATGGATAGATGGATGTAGGGATGAACGGGGGGATGAAATGACGGTAGTGGAGAGAGTTGAATGGTGCAGATGTGGTTGCTGGATGACTGCCAGTGACGATGGAGTCTGTTTTAGGCCTCACTAAGAGCTGAACTGTTTATGATAAGTCTCCAGGGATGGATTTTTACATCTTCCATAATTCTGAAGGCGATACGATGGGGCGCCACCCAACAAAATATAGAGCTCAATTACCAGCTTACTCTACAAATCTTGTAGTCACAGAATTCTCACGGCATCTTTTGGGTTGTTTGGGGTCTTTTTTTTCAAGCTGCTGTGAGCCATCCCTTTCCCTCCTCTACAGCATAAATGTTAACATGGCAGACTATAATAGTCTCTACTGAAAGCAGAGTGTGGCACAGATGCCATATAACTATTCACTGTATCAACAACTGCATAGCCAGCTCTCTTACTGAAAATACAATAATCTTCTCATAGTCGGCATACAATTCAAATAATATTTATGCTTATTACGCAGACCCTGTGCTGTTGTATACAGTTTTATTTGAAACTGTTCAAACTCCCCCAGCACTCCAGTGATAGTGGATCACAGCGCAAACTGCACATTCTGATTCAGCATTATTTCAGTTACAAAGGCAGTGCTGCAAATCCCCTACTGGCAATTCTCAATTCTCTTTTCTTATGTTAGTGTAAACAGCCTGCACCTGCTGCTTGTTGCATCCATATCAGTGTTGTGCTGGTGGGACGCATGCAACACTCGGGTGTTTTATGCAAGTGTGTGAACCTGGATTAGACCAATGGGAGAGTTAGTATAGTGTAATCCTCTCTCCTGTACACTTCATTATCATATTCATACCACAGCAGTAGAGGCCTTGTCCTGTATAATAATCCCTCAGACTCAACCCATCTCAGAGAGTCAGTCAAAGAGAGAGAGACAGTAGCATCTCTTCACCCAGCGCTTTCTCCTCTGAATGTGCTGACTCCTTCAGAATACCTCACAGCTAAAAGAGAAGTCAATTAACCTGCATGCGTCTCTACTCGCTCCCTTGTGTGTAGGTACGGTGTGTTTGTGAGTCGGTGTGTAAGTTTGTGTGCATCAGAGCTGACGTGTCTGCGTGTGTGCTTGTCTATTTGAGTGACAGGCAGGGGCCCGCTAATCCTGTCGCCTTAGCTTGTCACCGCAGTCAGCTCACACAAACGGGGGACACAAAACGTTGACACACGGTGACAAACACACAAAGCCACACAAAAGTAAGTCCATTCTGCCTTAGTGAGGATAATTAATCATTAAAATGTGTTTCTACAGAGTGTTTTTTTTTATGAGCTTCTGCTTCACACTGAGTCCCTCTTCTTACATGCTTTGCTTTTACTGTCACATACTGGCAGAAGAACATGACTTCTCTGTGGGATGGAATTATTAGATGGTCCTCTGTCTCAGCTTGGTGTCTCTCTGCCTTAACTGTGACAATATGGAGAGGGAGAGAGCGAGAAAGAATGGGTAATAGAGACAGACAGAGCAAGAGAGAGGGAGAGACTACAGAGCGTGCCACCAGAGGTAATTAGCAGAGCAGCTGTTTGAGAGGGGGAAGCTATAGCCGTGACACTGCAGGAAGGAGCTGGGGGAATAATTAGCCGGTAACACCCGTCAAGCTTTCACAAAGAGGAGATGTGTTATTCTACTTCTGCTCTCCAATGAGGAATGCCAGACCTCCACTCACTTTCCAACACCTACTGACTTAACAGGCTGCAAGTCCTTCTAGAGAGATGGAAGAGCCTGTCACATGTGGATATTTTCTGTGTGTGTGTGTGTGTGTGTGTGTCATGTATCTGCTCATGGGCCATATTTAGAGCATGACAATTGGGTATTGATTGCAGTAAAGTCAGTAATGATGTATGGCAATTTCAGATGAATCTACTCTCAGTGGAGTGCGTGTTGTGTATGTGTGTACGTGTGTGTTTCTGTGTGTGTGCGTGCGTATGTCCGCGCGTCTTTCTCTTTCCCTTTTTGTCAATAACCGCACAACATATTCAGTCAAACCTCCTCAGTGGAAAACCTCTGCTTTTCTCCCTATACCTCGATCAATGCACTCCAGCTTAACCAGGCTACACAACCAATATGCATAACATTTCTCTTATAATAAAGCCATGTGACTTTGGCAAACTCCTTAGTGCCAGAAAAGATTTAAAACAGCAGGATGGTCTATAATTTATTCCTTTATTTGGCTCTGTCTAATTTGAGTTGTAGCTGTGGATTTCAGCTTTCATTGAACCAATAGCATATACTGAACAGAAGAGTGGGGATGTGGGAGTAATAACAGGAATAGTTAATTTATTAGATAGTTACAATACATAGATGTAATTAATTGGACCCACTTTATAGACATTAGGGATATAAATTTAAATTCAGAGATGCTTATTAGTGCTTGCAAAATGCTTTAGAATCATTATATCACTAAAGTTGTATAAAAAGATTATTTTATATTGGCTCACTCTAAGGATTTTATAGTTATATTACAGAATTTTGTATTCGCTGGTTTTGTCATTGTCACTGTCCAATATGGCCCGGTGACATACTGAGCTACCGGCACAGTGAGGCTATATTATTCTCCATCTGGGAAATGGTATGGTTTCAATTAAATTCTAACATATATATTTTAACAGATACTATGACATTTTACAGTTTAATAAGAGTTTGGATTGTGGTCCTCTGTGTACAGCTGGATTGATGTTCCTCTACAGTCCCTCTGCAGGTCAGACAGTCATCCATGAATACCTAACGGTACAGCAGCAAATAAAGTTACAGAAGCCATTGTCATCTATCTCCATATATCCACCGCTGTAGCCATAACCTGGTTATGGTGCACCTAACCACAGCCATGTCATATCCCCAGTGTCACATCGCCTGCGTCGGAGACACTCTCTCCGTCTCTTCAAAAAACACTTTGAATCTCTCTTTTTCCTGGAGCAGCACTGGAGCTGCTGGAGTTATCAAATTAAGACCTTTTTCATGTTGAAATGGAGAAAAGAATATTATAAAATGCAAATTACAACAGTCAAAATATAAAATGACAGAAGCATGTTGCTGTTTCATTTCGGGTTTATCTCTGTTGCAAAAATATAATTTTGGAAATGTAATTTGAAAAGCAAAAGTGCTGGTATGAAAGAAATACTGTACAGGGTATTACTGTAGTTACTTACAAACTAAAATACCCTTATGTTTTGTGGATAGCCATTTGTGTTTTTGAAGACGATATTCAGTTATAGTGTTTTCCACAGACTCACACTTTTAGTCAATCTTTCAAAAGCTGTTGAATTGCCAGTAATTTAACAGCCTTTGAAAGATGCAGATTTTAATTTTGTTTAGAATATACTGCCCACCTTACCCAACCTAACTATGTGTGTCTGCTCTGTTCATTTAATCCCCCAGTGGAAAGAAACATGGAAATGCATCCTAAAGGGCACACACAAGAACCTACATCACCAATCACATGACCTTGTCAAGCAGTCATATTAAAGGTGCTTTCAAAGTATGTATAAATGTATGTATGTATGAGGCTGAGTGAAAGTTTCCAGAACTTAAACTGCCCTGCATTGCGCACACTGAAGTTTTTTGCCTCTCTCTCGTTACAAAGCTCACATTTTGCCTGTGCGCCAAATTCAGTTTTCTTTGAGTATACTGGCACTATGAAGATCCAAGCTTTGTCATATACCCAATCCGTCCTCCTCCTCCTCCTCCCTCTCCTCCGTCTCATACCCCATCTGTATTTTGGATAAGTGCCTCTCCATTACGGCATCCAGCGTAGTCATGAATAGACCTCATGGTGTGTTGGCACTGCAAGAAAACCTGTCAACTTTGTGTCCACTGTTAGTCCCTTTTTACCCTGCTGAAGTGTTTAGCAGCTGCTCTTCTTCTCCCCCCACATTCCCTCGGAGTGGGGTGTGTATTTCCGCGCCCTAAGCACTCTCTACCTAGAGATTACCCTTCATTTTGCAGTGAGCCACTAGAGCTGCTGACACAGCTACTTCGCACACAGAAACTTTGCATATGTATTGACTGTGTGTGTGTGTCTGTCCCCAAGTCTCTCTTCTATTCCCTCCACAGTACAGCGTATGCTACTATTTGTTGTAAATCAGCTTGCCTTTGATACAGCCACACCTATTCATTTCATTCATTACTCTTCACATTCACAAGAGAGGCAGCTACTTTGCATCTTACTTCGTAGCTTTAGATTTGTTAAGGTTGTTCGCAAGTCCTTCAAAGCCCCGGCATACCCCTCTGTCTGTCTGTCTGTTTGTGTGTGTGTGTGTGTGTGTGTATGGATGATGCTATGGGACTGGTTTTATTCCCATGGCTCTGAGACAGCAGTCAAACGGGTCATAAATATACAGGAGCATCTGTTTGAGGTTTGCTCACACACACACACACATTCAAGCGCGCACACGTATGCACTGTCCCAGCAACCGGAAGGGTGTTGGCTTTTTTCTCCCCTGACAACGGTGACACCTCCCAGTGGGAGCCTGCATCGTTATTTCAACTGGGACAGTTGGATTTGCATATTCATGAATACTAATGAATGTACTGGAATGAAAATTGAATGTTAAAACTTTTTTTTCTCAGGCCATATGGTGGACAGTGCTCAGGGAGGGACTGGAGTTCACTTTGAATTTGTTTATGCATGTTATTATAGGAAGGATGAAGGGAAGGGCTGAGTAAGAGGACATTTATGCTGAGTGTTTGAGTTTGTGTTTGAGTCAGCCAAGGGTAGTTAGGGACAGAAACGAAGGGAGGCTGATTGTGTGGTCACAACATGAAGCTTTAGAAAAAGTTTTTTTTGTTGTTTCTCTCTGCTTGTTGTAGCTGTCAGACACACTGAAAAGAAAGAGTTGAGAAGGGCCTGTAGTTTTAGCACTGCTTCTGAGAGCCTGGGCCTCTAAGGCGATCGCATTGATACTCAGTCCATAAAAACTACTTCATTCCTGTTGTGTGTTAGGAGCAGAATGACGCCCGGTGGGGCCAGTGATTGTTTCTCGCTCTCTCGTTCACGTCAACCCAGTCATACTGTAATATTCTTAGAATTTTTTTGTTGTTTTTGTTGTGTTTGAAAATACAGCTGTTGAAATATGAAAAACAATCTGCAGCATGAGTCAGACCAAGTAGGTGCTTCTTATGCTTTCTGGCACGTCTCTCTCAGGAAAAAGAGTGAAAAGGTCAAAGGTCAAACATTTTGAGCAAAATCTTAACTGGATTTTGTAAAAACTGGATTCAGGGATAACAAATAGGAAAGCAATGATGCTTTCCCTCTACCTATTTGAATCTATCTGAAGAGCCTCTTAAGTTTGTCCCCTATTGTGTTTTGTCTTGCTAACACTGAACTTTGCTAACAATACTTCCCTCACACCCTCCCTCCATTCCTCCTAACAATCACTGGTGCACATGCCACCTGATAAGACAACCTCATCAGTGGCCCGGGGCTGACTACTGCTTTTAAATATGCCATACTTCAGATCACACACACACACACAGGGTAATTGCAGAATGCTGTCACTTCCACTAAAATTATAATTGCCACCTTTCCAAACTTAACAGAATAGATATAACTACTCCTGCAAGCTTCCAAATCCTTAGTGTGCGACACAGGCGTGAACACACAGACATACACACACACACACACAGAGTGAAGAGAGAGGACTCCCCAGAGATTGTTGCTCCAAACAGGAGACATTTACAAGTGTTCCATCTCATCAGGCCCCTCTCTTCCAGCTCTGCACCATCACAGAGGGAGGAATACAGGTTAAGTTGTGTGAAATCACCGTGACAGTGCATGCAAATTCACCACAGCCCACCCACAATGGAACCTGTCACTCTGAAAGACTGTCTCCCTGTTCTTGTATAGGCGAGCTTATGTGCCTAATCAAAACGAACCTTTTCCTTGGTGTCATCAGGATATTAAAGTAGCTCTGCTTGATGCTGTTCAGTTCCAGTCCATATCTTATCTAGCCAATCATAGCCCCTGGGCCCCCTTTTTTTGTTCATTTTGTTAGTTGCGCAACCACATGTGTATGTATGAGTTGTAATTTGCATGTTTATGCAAACCCTGTTTTCTGAACAACAACATACGCATCCCCTAAGAGCTGTTTCACTCAACCGAGTTCACTTCTCACAAACAAATCACATGCTTCCCCTTCTTGTGTGTATGAACATTCTCATGTTCAGTATGTACAGTATCTGCAGGATTACTTCTTGAAGCCTTTCCTGAGAGGAATACTTGTTTTTTTGCAGAAAATACATGTTGTTGCCTCTAACTGCTTATGTTTTACCTCCTCCAGTTCTAATCTCTGCTCAGCATAATTGTCTAATCAGATGTATTTACAGATGCACACTGGGCATTATGCCTTCCATCTTTCTCTACTTACATACATCTCCTTGTTTTCCACCACAAACCTCTTGTTTATTTACTAAACCTCCTGTGGATTTACACTTTGCCTCACATGGTCCCTTATTTATTTCTATGTATCTGTGATTAATACAAAATCTGTCAAACACATTAGCTGCCCTCCTTGCCATTTTTGTAAAAGGGTCAGTTGACTATCAGCAAACATTTTTTCCTTGTTGTAACAGTATCCACTTTATCCACTGCAGTCAGATATTGGAAAGAAGTTGGATAAAGGAAAACTGTGGAATGCCAGTGTTGTAGAGTAGGAGCTGCCAGGATTAACGCTGTTCCCTACAGACCGGAAGTATAGATAGCGCAGAGGAAGTTTGGACTGAAGCCGAGTGTGATGTTACACCTATTATCACACACTGTCCCACAGCGCAGTGAGAGTCACATCTAGTCATTGCACACAGGGACGCACCGTGTATACACCTGAGCACACACTTCCTCACATATGGTATACTCATGAATGTGCACAAGAACAAACAGGCACAAAGCTACCTATTTTTACACAAGTACATCTTGTTTCCTAGAATTCTTGTGAAGAATATTGCGTACTGAACATTGGCTCCTACTGTGAGCTTGCCAAGGCCAAACTCTGTATCTCTCTCTGAGTTGTGTGTGTTTTATTTGGGTATAGGTCCAACTCCCCAGCTTTCTTTTATTCGCCTGTTTGGTGATTGTTGTCACAAGCCCAATTTGCATATTGACATCAACTCCTTATGATCTTAAACTGCGTTGATGAATGTTAATTATGCACATTTGTACTCAGCTACTATCTGCATTGGGTGCACATGTACGTACACATGCATATGGGCACACATGCATGCAAACAACTGGGATCTTAAATGAATATGTATGTCCTGCAGAGGGATAGAGAAGAAAGATGAATAGTAGTGTTGTTTTACATAGTGTATTGCCGTCTTATCCAGTCAAACTAGAAGGAAGCAGCACAGAGAAATAAGAGAAAAATATTGCAGAAAGAAGGTGAAGGGGGTCATCTGTTCTCTGTAGCATTATTCAGTAGATATTACATCTTTCTTTCCTGCTTTTTACTTCCTCACCTTCCCCCAGTGGGACATGCTGCCTTCTGTTCTGTCTATTTCTTTCTTCTCATGTGTCTCAGCAGGGATAACAAGCTAATGTGATGAAACCAAATGAAGACAAGCGATGGCAGCAGGAGAAAGATGAATGGCTCCGACCATTTACAACAAACTTGTTGCAGTATCATTTCATTTTAATAGCTCTTGCTAATTAGAGAAAATCCCTGTTTCTACTTCCTCTTTTTACCTCTCACTGCTTATCACTTCATCTCTGTGTAGATGAAGTGATAAAAAGCAGAGCCAGTTGGAGCAGACGGGGCAAGGAAGAGAGAGCGAGAATGAACAAGAGATGTCTGGATTTAGATGGTGATTTTTAGGCCGCTGTGCTCTGTTACCAAGCAACAAGCTGAAAAGTCCTGAGTCACTGGGTTTCTGTGGTGAAAGCTGCTGATCTCACCAAGGTCGAGGTGAAAGGTCAACACAGCTCTCCTTCCAAGAAAATATTGACTCACAGCAAATAAAGCAGCTGCAGAAGACAGTCAGGAAACGCTGGAAATGTTTGAGTTTAATGCGTTGATGATGGAAGAGTGTGCAGTGTGTGAACTATACTATGGCTTCAGGGGGAGCTCACTTTTTCACAGGGGTGGAGTAATAAAGGGTGTTGGGCCGAAACTAGCAAAATGGGGTCAATTAATATCGACAAAAAGAGAGATGTTTTCATGCACCCCCTGTCTTAAATGAATCATTGCGATTAGGCTTGTGGCTGAGTGGGACTTAGAAAATTAGTTTTTTTCCTGATCTTTGAGTTAAAGTGAGTAAAGTTAATTGTAATGACAGAATAGCACGTATGCTATATATATATTATGTTTATAAAAGTTAATTAGTGAGGAATCTCCCTCATGCATGAATCATACATCAATAATAGCCTAATTGTGTGCATGATCCAGGCTTATGACGGTACAGAAAAATAGAAATCAATGGCAAAAATAGCATGTTGTCACTATTTTAGAGACTCCCCAAACTTTTACAAATCATATTTTTAGGGGAGCTTGTGGCTTATTAAGAGGAGCCAAGCTCCCCCCTGGCCACTTGCAGCTCACATCCTGAGGGTGAGTGTGTATGTGTGTGCGTATTTTGGAATGCCTTTATACATGTTCTGTATACAGTTAGTGCCTATGCTGATGTATGTCCTTGGTGGCGATTTTAATGTTGTGTATGCAACGCATGTGCAATGTGTTTGTCTGTGTATATAGTTGAAGTGACCGAGTTAACCCAGTGGTGTGCAAATCTGAATTATTCATTGTGTGAAAGCCCATGAGACCCTCTATCCTCAGTGTTACAAATGACTACCTTCCCGTATGTGGACGCAGACTTCACGCTTCAGTATCTGGATGGTGAGGGTAGGGGTTTCATGTATATTTTATGTTTTTACAAGTGTATAAACTTCCCAAGTGCCACAAATTCTACACTGGAATATAAATTGTAGTGCCATTGGATAGTCAATGTCTCCAATACAACAGACAAAATAAAAAAGATTATTGCTAGAGCTAGAATATTTTGACACTATGCAGTTTTTTAATGGATTTTGAGGAAGCTGAGGTCACAAAGTCTTACATTATCCAGCAGTTGAGACAGGACCCAACACAATTGTTATGCAGAATATGTTAAATCTGTGTTTAGGATCATTATTGCAGGAGTGGTAAGGTGGAAACCCTGCAAAAAGGGTTTGTGCAGAAATGAAACTAGACTAGGAGTCTACAGCCATGCTAGCAGCTCTGAGAGGCTGTACTTAGGCACAGCAGTGCTTTGAGTTAAATGCTAATGTTAGCATGCTAACTCCTATTTTTCACAATGACAATGCTAACATGCTGATAAGCAAGTTTGATGTTTACCATGTTCACTATATTAGCATGTTAGGATGCTAAAAATTACACCACAGACAAAGTACAGCTTTTTTTAATTTATTTTTTTTAACCTTTATTTTACCAGGAAATCTCTTTAATCTCTTTTACAAGAATGTCCTGGAAAGGACAAGGAATGCAGCTGGGGCTAATGGCAGTGTTAATTAGTTTTGTAAGTATTTGGTCATAAACTAAGGTACTGGATAAACTTTTGACCTGATGATTGCAGAGGAGTCAAAGTCAGGGTGTGCCAAATTTAATTGCAATCCATCCGATAGATATTTGTGGACTGACCCACCCACCAACATTGCCATTCCTTGAACCACGCAGCTAGCATGCACACCTCTAGCCTACATCAGAACATTCATGTGATGATGAAAAAACATTTTTTCATTTACATTTATACATAATTAAGGACGTCACAAACCAGAAATTTAGTAGTCCGTACCAATACTAGTGAAATTCCACAATTCTCAATACCAAATTTGATGCATGATAACAAAACTAAACTAAACAAGCACTTGAACATACACTCTATAAATAAAAACATTTGAACATTACAAAAAACGACTAACACCTTGAAAGTTGTGAGGGAATGTCCAGGACAGATGAGAGGTGACTTGATGTTAACAACATCAACCCTGCAATGTGCATCAGTTTCCATACGCGAGTCTTACTGGGGTTTTTTTAACGAGTCAAGGCGGAGCTGTTGCTGCAGCTGCACTTGTCGCCATCTTCCATGTGTTGGATCCATGGTACCTACAGAACTGTAGTCACAATTGAGTACTTTAATGTTTTCATAATTTTGGCGTCGACTTGGTACCGAAGTATCGGTTCTCGTGACATCACTATTGGCAACGACTCAACAGTGAGTAGTATTCTTAATTTAATACAAGTAACTTTATCTTCTACTATTTTTGAATTTTTAAACTGCACATGACTGTGCACCAAACAAAATAAACAGAGAGAAGTCAACATTGCCTACACTGAGACTTGTACAGCTATTAAACAGTGGAAAAGCAGACAGACAGTGGGTGTACGGTGACTCAGCTCCTTCGTCATTGTAGGTCTATCTGTGTGTGGGTTGGCCGGCAGCTCCCTGCGGCCCTACAGATTGACGGGGAATCCTTCAGTGATCTTGATGATGACTCATAGAACTGATTCCTGTCGTTGATCTGCGCGGGTTCTTGCTGGATCATGCACGCACATAGGCACACACACCTCGACACTCTCTGACACCCAAACACCAACTCACTCTGTCTGTCTCTCTTTTATACTCACTCACTCGGGAAGCCCTGAGTCTAAAAAGTCAAACCACTGTGGAAGTGCCTTAAAACTGCATTCGTTCTAATGACCAGCAGGGGGTGACTCCACTGAATGCAAAAAAAAAAATCTCATTGTATAGAAGTCTATGAGAAAATTACCCTATTTCTCCCTGAATTTATTACTTCAGTAAACACTTCCCGACTGAGTTTATGGTCTCAATCGCTGGTTTCAAGTTTTCTTCAATACAGCATGATGTTCATTTTGTAAGTTATGGTGGTAAAATAGATGATAAGGCCAGATATACTTTATGTCGCTTCACCCTCTCGTTCAAATATGATCACTTTTGCTTCCAAATAACTCAAAATGGTGACAGCCAATATTCTAGACTCGAGGCTTCAAAACAGTATTTTACAAACTAGTGGGTGACGTCACAGTGGCTACTTCCACTTCTTTTATAGAGTCTATGCTGTGCCAGTATTAACAGCACTAGATATGACTGCCACTCTGCTCCTGTCAAGCAGTGGGAGGGAGGAAGACAGCCAAGAACTGTGTATAAAAGGAGAAAACAGACAGAGGAAGAGCGACAGGAGAGGCAGAGAAATATGTATCTGATATAAACAGTCTGTCTCCAAATAGCAATTGTTTCATTTCTCCAACTGGCATGTGTCTTGTTTAGTCTGTGCTCTTCCAACATGCTAAATTGTTTGTGTTTACAGTATGTGTAAGGAGGACGTTGAGCAGAGATGACTGAGTCAGAGGCCACTCACTTGTTTACATACAGCTGCCTCCAATCATCATGTCATGAGTGATGATTGTAGAGGGAGAGAGCGAGAGAGAGAGAGAGAGACTGTTACAGTCAAAGCTTTTCTGACCCATGGCCCCATTTTTAGCTCGTAAAATGCTTTTGAATCCAGCAGTTTGAGTTTATTCATGCTGTTAAACTGTTCATATAATGGAGTAAATAGGTTCTAGTTTTATAACATCACATATAAAGAAGATGCTGTATCAATCAATCAGTTCATCACACTTCATTTGCATAGACCAAGATAGGTATTTCTTTAAAAAAAAAGAACTTAAAGTTTGACACATCCTCAGCTCCCCTGGGAGGCTGTTCCACAGACATGGACCATGTGTAGCAGCTCCTTTGATCATCAGTCCCAATAAGATATCACTGCGACCTCACACATCCGCCCCAGTGTGGAAATTATCTTTATCTAAATGCAACATTTGTCATAGTGCTGGGTAAATATTGCAGGTGAGCCGTGGGTGTAGTTCCGCACTTATGTTTCTTGTGTCTCACACGAGGGAAGGGATAAGGTTAATGTACAGAGCGTGAGCGCTATGGAGGATTATTCAGATGGAACAGGGATTTTCGTCTTCATGTAATGAACAGCTTGTAATCAATTTCACATCAAGGCTGCGCTGCCTACAACATGTGTATGTGTGTAAATTCCAGCATGTGTGGGTCTTTGTGTATATCCAGCGAGAGGGTGGTTTTTATTTTAGCAGAAATATAGATTTTCATTTCAAAGTTTGAAGTAATTCACCAAACGAAGGCTATCGCTATGGTGCTGTCAAGATGTTCCACTTGAAAGAGCTTTCTAAAGTATCTGCTAATTTCCACATTTTGAGTTACAAACAAGTTAAGACAAGTGTATGCGTATTTGTGTGCATTTGTTTTTCTGTGCCAGTGCAGCGAATGAATGGACATGGCTTTCATAGCTTGGACATGGATGTCAGCCTTGTAATCCAATCACAGGGCTAGTAAATCAAATTATAGAGAGCAGCTAAGAGATGGGTGTGTCTATACAGTGCTAGGCTGGGAGATGAATCTGTGCTCTTTGACAAGAAATACCAGGAATTGTAAGCAGCCTTTGCAAAGGCAGCCATGTTGGTAAACAAATGCAAAAAATTTACACCGATAATTAATGATTGCAGTATATAAATCAGGTATCCAGGTGGCTCGGGATAGTTTACAATTACCCAAATGTTGAAGTACAGTATCTAGCTCATAGTTTATAATATATTTGTCAATCAGACTAAATTTATTGTAAATGTGAGGGACATCTTCCATAATCGCAAAGTAGTATGGCGCATAGCAACTGGTATACAAAACAGAGAGAGACTCCTCCGGTCCACAGTACCTGTAGCTGAGAAGGAAATAAAAGAACAAGAGGAGAACAAGAATGAAAATGTCCTGAAATGTAAAACTACTCTCCTCATTTGTTTGCCTCCTGCTTCCTTCCGTTTGATTCATTCCCTTATGTAGACAAATGTCACAATAAGATGGGCTTGTTTGTTACTGTTTCACAGCCTGACCTAATGTGACATCATAGAAATGGTTGTGGACAGCGTGTGTGTGTTTCTGAGGAGAAGGCTGGGCTGGGGAATATGCAAGTAAGAGAGAGACAGTGAGGCTGCTTGAGTTAAATTGGAAAAGTAAATCCTTTTGGTATGATGCCAAATCATAACGAATGTAAAAATTGTGAAGCTAAGAGCAAACATAGTGGAAGAGAATGAAGAGATAAGGGATATAAAAAAGTAGGGAAGCAAAAACTGGGGTAAAAATGAGAAGAGGTCAGAAAGTAATATAGGGAAGAAAAGTGGATGGCACTTGAATGTGAGTGTATGTTTCCAACATCTCAGTATTTTCCAGCTAGTTTGTCTTCTGTACCTCTCTCTTTCCATATTTAACAAACAGGTGCAAACGCAGGAAATGTTACTGAAGCTCTAGCTGAGGCTTTGGAAATGGAAAACAGATCTCTCTTCTGTGGGGTTGAACTAAAAAGCCACCTTGTCACAAAGTTCTCATCTAAAAAGCCCCAGAGTACAATTAGCTAACAACGCATGGCTGCTAAAAGGGTCTTAAGAGATGTGGGTTTCACTTTGAATAAGGTTAGCTGCTGCAATGCCGCTGAATAAGGTTAGCGCTGCCCTCGTATATCTAAATGGGGTTAGCAATTGCAGCTTGTGCTTTGGTAATCATGACTTTTGTTCTCTGCTGAATGCTAACGTCGATGCTAACCCAGTTTCATCAATGCTAACGCTGTCTTCCAAATTGAATTAATTCACAGGAGGATGTCAACAATAACCCCTAGAGCGCGTATGAAAGGGAACAGCTGAATCCTGAGTGTCTTTGCTTCTTTTTAACTCCGATACAAACGAAGCCTCGCCTCGTTTCACAGTGCAGACTGTGTCTATTTCAATGTCTTTATAATCGTCTCCCTTTTTACTGAAAATCAGACACATATTCACTCGGCATGCAGCAGAGGTTTCAACTGATTTGTCATCGATTGACAGAGACATGTATATGTATTGTACACGTGTGTGTTTTTATGAAGGAAAGTTAATGTTATGCGTTCACTAAAAATTTCTTTCCTCAACACAAGAGACTGGTTTGTATAATCCAAGCCTGTTTGAAGTATTAGTGTGTCTGACTGTGTGCGTGTCTGTCTGTACAGCACATACACGCACACTCACACACTGGTGTGTTTATGCTTGTGTTCATGCATGTGCATATGTGCATGCCCGAATGGATTATGTACTGTGTGCAAGAGATCCAACAACTTCAGCCAATTCTAATGAACCAATTATAGTAAAGTATTTTCCTCCTCTTCTCTTCCATTTGATAGTGAGAGTCATACTGTGCACTAAGCTGCTTTACTTTATTGCATCTCATTAACCCAACCAAAACAATGTTTGAAGTCCAAATCAGTTGTCTAAAAAGAACATGGTATTGAAATGATGCCCAGACCCTAACTAACCAACAAACTGCGACTAGAAACTAGATTTAATGTTTAAATCAGCATAACCAGTAATGGGTCAGAAGGAAGGCTATCTTGATTTAACTCATCTATTTAATTTGCACAAGCTCTATTGTATGCATGCACTTGAGTGTTAGATGACCCAGCATGTGGTGGAAGGATTGATATTGTGTTGAAAATTGCCTTAGATTACTATCAGATAAGCTTTTGTAGTAATACAATTCAATTCAATTCAAATGAGCTTTATTGACATGAATGTGTATTCATGCCAATAAATGCCATACATTTCATTAAACAAGTAATTAAATAATCAAAGTGTATCTGTGTTTGTATAAACATAATATATAAATAAAAAATATATTAAATATATTATATTAATACAAGTTGGTACTGGTTTTCATTCAGTGGTCTGTAGATCAATTATTAATGGAGATTGTTGGGCAACAGCATTAACTTTGGACACCTGCTCTTCAAACAAAAACAGCTTGAAGTCTCCTATTGCCCAGCAGTAATGGCACAAAATAGCTCCAGGCATGAAAACATCTCACCTGTTACCTATTGCATTGCTAACATTTGACTGGCTGTACAGGCTGTCCATCATAGGCCTTTGCCAGAGTGGCCTCGTTGTATCATTAGTCTCATCCAGTTTCTAACAGCGGAAGACTTAGGCTTTTTTTTATATACAGTCTATGGGCTTACCTCATGAAGGACCTAAAGGGGCATTATGTCGTTTCCAGCGGCCACCAGCGGTGCCGTTTTAAGATTGCAGCCAGGTGTGTGCTTGTACGCGTGCTCGCTTGAACTCATGAGCGAGCAGAATCCGAAACACAACCGCTTTCATACAGAAATCCTGCAGTAAATGCAGGAACAGCAGCATGCAGGCTGTGGCCTTTCACTCAGACATGTTAAGACTCTGTTACTTCAACGTTCCCGTCTCACAGGCAGATCAACACCGGCGCCGTAACGTTACTTCATTCAGCGCAGCGAGACAACAGCATATCGACACAGTGCTCGCGAAAAAAGGCAGAGTGAGAGCGGCTATAGACAGATGGGGAGCCAGCTTCACATAACATGGTGAAAACTCAGGTAAACTCGCACTGCAACGTTACAGTAATCTTTTTATCAGCTGCAGGTTGAACTAATCCACGCTCGTTACATGATCACGGTACATTTACTGCATTTAGCCGACGTTCTACATCGTTAGCTCGCCTGCTGCTTTTCAGTAAATATCTTTACTATCTGAATCTGTCACCGCTCAGGCTCAGCAATGTCAGCATAGCTACATGTACTGGATGATAACGAAACGGGTAGTGAGCTGGACTGAATATTATAAGACTGCGTCACACTTTATAACAGTTAGACCGCAGTAAGTAACTTTACTGTAACTAGTGTTAGTGGCTGGCTCTTCTTCCTCTGGGTTGTATATTATGTGGGTCATGTTAGTTACAGCGACTGAGAGATGGAGAAGCTGTGTCCCTATCAGTAAAAGGCAATAAATCTAAATTGAACATTACAAAGCAAACAGCGGTGGGTCCGAGCTACTGTAGCGTTAGCTAGCTGCTCGTGGCTGCATCACTATGGGATAGTAAACAATTCGCTCCACATTAGCTTTTTACCTTAAATCGTTTCTTGCAGGCTTTGACAAGTTGAGTTTATGTTGGAGTCTGTGTTGTGCTGGGAGCAGGTCTTTCTTAGTGTTAGCAGA
>JAPMOB010224007.1:0-21784 GCA_029875015.1 Lepomis gibbosus
GTCTGAATATATATGGAATGAAAGTCTGAAAATATATGGAATGAAAGTCTGAAAATATGGAATGAAAGTCTGAATATATATGGAATGAAAGTCTGAAAATATATGGAATGAAAGTCTGAAAATATATGGAATGAAAGTCTGAAAATATATGGAATGAAAGTCTGAATATATATGGAATGAAAGTCTGAATATATATGGAATGAAAGTCTGAAAATATATGGAATGAAAGTCTGAAAATATGGAATGAAAGTCTGAATATATGGAATGAAAGTCTGAAAATATGGAATGAAAGTCTGAATATCTATCTATCTATCTATCTACAAACAGAGGGACAACTTATAGGAAAAAGCTAAAAAGTCTAGAGAAATATCTCAAATGAAGATTCTCCCCTGTACTCACTGAATGGTTTTGTGAGGGTGAAAATTATGTGAATTAAATGTTACGGCCTCACCACTCACCAGATCTCAACCCAGTTTCACACATGAAAGACCAGTGTGTAAGACAATGGTCCCCACCACCATTTCCGTAAGACCAAATAATATATGAAATAAATTTGGTATAAATGAGGGAATATCTTGCAGAGGAATGGTGTTCATCCCTCCAATAAGAGTTGCGCAGACTTGGCAAGGAGCACTCAAGCTGTTCTGGAGCTGTTCGGTGGCCTGACGCCATACTTAGACACTTCATGTGGGTTTTTCCTTTAATTTTTCACCCATCTGCATGTGCTCATATTAGCGGTTGCATGTGTCACATGCCTTTGGGAGCCTAATGTAACAGAGGCATTAGCCTACTTCCCTTGCATTAGTCAAAACAAACAAAACAACATAAGTACAGCTCCTCCGCTGCATTTAATCAAATTCCACTGAGACCGTGTCCTGAAAAACAACCTTTACTCCGTTAGACCTCCAGTGCAGCTTCACTCACATATGAGTCTCACAGACTGGTCTCGTTTCCATGGAGCTTCTTTGGTCTGTTCTGGGATTAGTTTCTGAGACAATGTGTGATTTGCAATTGTTTTCACAGAACAGCCGTAGTATCGACCGGTTCACATGATGAAGACTGTAATCCGCTGCCAAATGGCACAGATGGGGTGGGATTGGCATGTTGACCTTGTTACTTTTACTAGTCACACATTGCCTGCAAAAACACAAACTGCATTCTGGTAATTGCATAACGGTCTTTGTAAGACTGGTGAGGCGGATAGTTAGGAGACAGAAAAATACTGAATGTCTCTGTACTGTTAAGCGCTTGTGCATGTAAATGTCTACTGTACATTTTTCTTTTCTTTTTTAATACATTTTAAACGTTTGATTCAGGTCGAGCGACACCATTGTGGGTCAGGTGGGTTCGAAAAAGCTTATTAGAAAATATTAATTGTTCGGGCTGGCAGGTCTAAAAGTGACAAAGCAGTGTTCTGAGTAAGTTATAAATAACTTAGACACATTGTGTGCAACAGTCCACCTTCGTGTCCTCTAAATGCTGTCTAGGGCGCTGCTGTGCATCCAGTGAGCGTGCAGCCAAACACTAGATGTGAAGGACGCATCAGTGAGACAGAGTTCATGTCTTTGATGAAGAGTTACTCGTTTTGCAGCTACACTAAATAATGGAATGATCTGTCTGTATATTTAGCCTAGATCTTCCCACTGTTGTGGGCGGGGATGAAAAGAGAGTGCTCTGGACTGCTCCCAGCAGCAGGATCAACACCTTCAGTTCTGATAATTGTGCAACTATAATGCATAAAGTTAGCTGTTTCCTGGTCGGGTCAGGATCTGGTGGTGGAATAACGCATAACTATATTTGCGGGTCAAGGCAGTACAGATCGGCTCTCATAACACGTTGGGTGGGTGCAGGTATTGAAAAACAATGACCTGTGCATCATTACTGTGTGACATATTAGTACATACAAGTGTGCTATGCTGCATATGACAAACTGAGTTCATGGAGAGCGAGGCAGGACACTTAAATAAATCTAACATGAGAGAGTAAAATGCAGCAAAAGAAGCATTAAAATATGTGTCAAAGTCATGGAAACCCAGTGATGTTGAGGAGGAAACAAATAAATGCATGCACCCCCAGTTCAGACAAAAGTGTGAGTGAAACTGGATTCAAGGACGATGACAGTCCAGAGTCAAAGAAGTCCGAAAGCACCTGTTACTTTGCAACAATGTTACGCCGTGGTTTTGTACAACCACCTGAAACAACGGCAAGGTGCAGCAGAAAATCCCCAAAGCAGACCACTCACACATCCAGAAGAGCATCAAAAAGACTACAAAGGGTCTGAATCATTTTCCAACCTGGCCAAAGATATGGATCTGCTCATCGCTGCAAAACACTGTGTTCCTGTGTCGCTGGACAAATGGTATAACTCAAGGCCTGCCACCAACTGGTTGTCACGTTGTGCTAACTGCTCTGATGTTGTACACTAACATTAAGCGCCAAGCACCGGTTAAGGCAGAAATGTCTCCAAGTCTACGAGCTTTTGATGATCACACAGGACTGAAGCTTTCAACTGCTGGAGTTTGGAGGTGGAAAAAAATGGTTTGCTAACAACAGATCAAACTGTGAAAGCAGACTCCCACACACGGGAAACCATTTTTCTGAAGTGTTCTGTGGAGTAGGCAACACATTTAGCTGATTGTTCTTTGAATTTAGTGTGTCATGCAGTTACATGAGGCGTCTGTTTAAAAAAAGAAAAGCTGTCCCTAAGAATTATGGGAGAAAATCGCGATCTCAATTCTGACACATCTCACTCTCATTTTGACCAGAATCATACAGTCCTACTTTTACCTCTATGAGCTTAGTTGTGTTCCATTTTCATATAGCACATAGAGAGAGGAGAGGCAGTGAAAGAGAAAGTTAAAAGCAGTAGAAATGAGGGTCATGAGGGATTTAAAACCGAAGATCTTGCAATATGGCTTGCGCACAATGACAACACCGTTGCATTTCATTCAGTACACTATTGTATTATTCCAAAACCAGCGAATATGTTAATGGGGAATGCCAAACGTATTACACATCACAGCTGTTTGGGTTTGCTTTGTTCTGGTCTACAAAGTGCCAGATTTACTGTTGCTCCACTCTCAGAAGTAACTGTCAAGACAATTCTGCGCTACCGCTGCTGGAGTGATGGAGGCTAAGGGAAAGGTTTCACAGTGAAATTTTCTCAGTGAAAAACGAACCATCATCTCTGAAAATAACTGAAGAGGCCCATCTCTGAGGCTCATGTTGCACAGTTGTTGTATTTCAGTTATCTAGGGAGGATCTGTTTTTTGGGAGCTGAGAAGGAAACATGTATAAAATGTGTACAAATGTAAGTTTCCACATGGATCTTTTTATTTTATTTAGACGCATTGTAGAAAATGCATCCATGAAGGGAAAAGGACAAACCACACTGGTGAAACTTGCTAATGTGGAGCATGGACAAGACGCCTTTCTGTTTGAGTGGCTCTTACCTTCTCCATCTCTCCACTCTTCCTCTTGCGTGCCGTGCGGCTGATTTTGACGGTGACGGCGTTCTCCTCTCCCTGCCGTCGCAGAGCCATGCGGTTCGGCTGCAGGGGGCTGAAGGAGATCTCCAGCTCGGGCCGGGGGAAGCGGCTCGTCCTGCCGTTCTCTGTGGAAATCTCAGAGGAGTCTAGCACTGATGGATAGCCAGCTGAGCCCTGTCGGATCGCATATCATTTTAAGGTTAAGGATCACGCCGTGGTCACTCAAGAGGGAAATGTGTCTGATCTGTCCGTTACTACAAGGTGTCAAGGTCAATCATCACAATATATCCAATAACCTGTGTAACTGTTGCTGAGGAAGACGGCACCACTGGCAACATCTAACTCTTTTGTCTTGTAATGTTTAAAAATAAGAAAAATTGAGACATAAAATTCAAGACGCATCGCCTAATTCATATAATTAAGTGTAGAAAAACTATGTCTGCAGGGCCACATGATTTGTAAACTGAGAAAACATACAGACCAAAATGTCTTGACCAGTGACCACTTCAAGCGTCACCTTAAATAGGACGTTAGATGTTTGTTTTTCTTGTAGCAGTAGCGACTGAGTAGCAAGCTGAGTGTTTGTATATGTAAATGTAAACAAAGCAGTGTGATACCACTCAAATCATCAGCCACCATTTATGTAAAGTGATTTTCACCACTCATGGAAGAGCTAATCCAATAACAATGTTGTGCTGTTTTTTTATAGACTTAAAAACATACTTGTACAACATTGCGGAAAAGCTGATTGATTCATGAAGTGTACTACAGACCCATCTTCAGGGCTCATGAGCTCACCTGACTGCTGACTGACGCTCTGGTATCCCTCCTTCTTCCAGACTTCCTGTTAATGGTTTCACTCTGGGGTTTCCCAGCCAATGTAGCAGGGCTTTCATTGCTTTTAGTCTGTCACAGGCAGAGTAAGAAATTATAATAATAAATCATGATTAGAAGAAAAATATATCCAAAGACTATCGATAAACTGAATGCATTATTTAGTGTTCTTTCAGTTTTTATTTATCAGCCAGGTGAAACCACAACCTCTGTGGGTGACGTCGAATTCAAAAGCAATACACATAAGACCAGGCCTGTTTCTGGAGCTGGAGGGTTTCTTAAATACGGGTGCTGTTAAATCCACAATACAGCTTGTCAGAAAAGGTGAAGACTAGCAATGTCAACAGAGAGAGAAAACCCCTTGTTGTACCTTGTGGTTAAGATTCTTAAGCTCAAAACAATAAGCTCAAAACAAGATATTTAAAAGGATCCAAGTCACAACGGTTGGATGCAGAACATCTAAGGACAATCTTTCAATACGCAACATAAAAAAAGTTAAAGCCCAGCAGGCAAAGACATTTTCTGCATCACTGACATGCAACTTTGAGTCTGTTCTTCTCTTTTATTATATTCACATTCTCAGCCACATTGTCACTGTGTAATTCAGCCGCCCAGATTTTGCAGATTTTAAGCTCAGGTGTGCTTAAAATAGAACAAAACCATTAGAGAGGGGTTTTGCAAACTCCTTGGAACTTGCAATGTTTTGGTGCAATCATAAAAACATTTTAAGACCCATGAATTTAAGATGACCACTCCAGCTATTCTTTGTGAAGGATGAAACCACACATCTTTCCACAGCCCCCTTTTCAAGCAAGTGGGGCACGGAGGGGGGGGGGGGTTATTTGATACTAAAAAGGGGTATTCCTTTAAGACTTACCTGTGTGACCGTGTCCCCGTGTTTGACTGCTGAGGCCCTGAGCTCCTCCTTCAGTTGTAGAATCTCCGCCTCCCTCTGAGACAGAGTAGCCTGCAGCTCCGCCACGCTGACACCACCATCACCACTCTGTAACAGGAAGTTCACGGACTCTGAGGATGTTGTCTGTCTCTTGTGATTTTATGCTTTTCACCAAAAATGTCACGCAGAGCTTCGAACCATTGCACTAGAAAATGAGATTTTAAAGTATATATATATATTATCTAAGCTTTACAAGCCACCAACCGTAAAGAATCTACCAGCTACATTACCGGTAAACACTTCAGAGAGAAAGAGAAGTAATGCTACACAACATTTTGTAGCGAGCATGGAAACCTATATAGGCGTGACTAATATCCCCAATAAATGTACAAGGCGACACAATCAGCTCTGGACAGATTGAACTGTGAGAGAAACACATCATGCAATTGCTTCCAATACTCCGTGAGTGTGTTCCCTGACCCTCATCTCACCCTGAAAACATAAAATGCATTCGTTTTGACAGACAACAGGATCCTGAAGGAAAATGTAATGCTGGCATGGACGGACGGACGCATGGCTAAACATTAACTGAAATGCAACAAGAAATGTCTTTAAATTCCTGAAAAACAATGACAACTAGGCTGTAGTAGCTTGAAATGTTTAAGCTCTAATTTTAACAGAAATAGTTTGCCTGAATAAATTTGCCTCAAAAGTAAAGAAGATAATTTATTAAAAGGTGCACAAAAACATATAAAAGAAAGACCTCTCCATATAATCTAATTAAATAAACGTTTAAATTATCCAACAATGGTTACAAAAAGCAATCATTGCGCATAAACCCAGTTCAGATATATTTTCAAAAGCATTAGAGCATGCTATTTGAAATCATATTAGTCAATAAAAAAAAATCTGTTCCGCAGCAGGTGTTGCAATCCGTCACACTTTTCGAGCATCCTCCATCTCATTTGTGGAATTTTGATAGAGAGATGCCTGTGTAACATTATCTGTACTTATATCCCAAAATTTGCCTGATACAAATGTTTTAAATCAATGCAGCAACATCAGACAAATCAATTTGATTTGGTGAATCATTCACAGCCCGCCCTTCACGCCGTCTGGTCTGCAGTTATCTCGGGTACGCTGTCTGGTCACAATGAAAGAAATTATGTTATTTTGAAAACCGCACAAAAGCTCAGGGAGGACAAAAATGTGAGAAAGGAAAGTGCAAAATACTGAGCTGTAACATATGTTGGAGTGCAGATACGTCTCCAAGGTAACAATGCTGTTTCATCGACAAAATCTGCAATTTACCAGAGATGGAAAGGAAAGCAAGATGAATGACGAGTGACACCAAGGTCAATAAACTGCTCGAAAATATGACAAAACTGACATGTTCTCTGCGCCAAATGCTCTGCTGTGTAGCATTACAGAAATCAATTAGTAAAGACAGTAATCACAGGGACTTCCTATTTATCCTCATCCTTCCAATTGGCTGGCTGAGAGATGTTTTTCAGCCTCTTTGCCTGCACAACATTTGGGTTCTGCTTGCCCAATAAATCCTATCTAAAGGGTGAATAAACACTGAATGAAATGGGGCAGAAAATTGTTGATGTGGAGCACTCTGCAGGTTCAAACTTTCAGTAAAGCTTCACCTCTGGCTAAACCCCGATCAATAACGCCACAGCATGTGTTTGCCTTGACAGATGATGGGTACCAATTGCTCTGACATCACTGAATGGAGCGTCGACAGAGGTGAAACATACGAGGACGTTTCAAATAGAGGAGAACAGAAAGTTTTTGTTCCTGAAGGTTGAATAATCCATTAAAAGCCTAGGGACTTTATACAGAAGAGGGATCTTATCAGAGATAAGAGATGTGAGACTTGATATATCACCACGCAGTCTGCACATAAATACGTGGTTCTTTAAGCACCTCTTTAAACCTTCCTCTTCCACATCATCTCAATCTCCCCTTTAACTGAAGCAGATCTCACATTTGAAGGTGTTTCTCCCAATTTCACACAGTCAGTCTTTTTTTTTTAATAATAATCGTTCATATCTGTGTGTGGTCCCTGTTTCTCTTCTCATTATGTCATACTGACCTCTTGTGGAGGCTGTGTGTTATTTTGGCGCAGCTGTTGGATCAGTTTGTCTTTCTCTGCTTGGCTGGACAGAAGCTTCTGTAGCTGGACCTCCAAAGCTGCTACCAGAGTGTCTCTCTCCTTCCTCCACCTCTCCATGGCCTGCTCCTTCTCAGCCAGCTGGGACGACAAGGACTCCTGACAAACAAAATGATTTGTCCATTTTGGAAAACATACACTTGGTTTGTCAGTCTAAGAATAACATTTTTAGCTGCAGTTGTGCCTTGAGATTAATGCTAACATGGTGGCATGTTCACATGTTAAGCATGTTTGCATATCATGCTCGTCTTACCAGCTGGCTCTGCTGCCGAGTGTAGCGTTCTCGGTCTTCGACAAACTTCCTCATTTCCTGGTTCCTCTTGTCCTCAGCCTCTTTGGCTTGGCCGATCAGGGACAGCTTCTCCTCCAGCCACTTTTTGCGTTCGGCCTGGTGTTTCTCTGTACACAGCTGTACACAAAATGGTAATTTGAAAAGAAAAAATTACAAGGATGTTTGTTAAAAATGAGTGAGTTGTGCATTTATTCCCTGTTGAAAAAAAAACAGTCTAGACATTGATTCTTTTTTTGTTGACGTAAATGCTGCAAAGGGAGGAATGCAAAAAGTCGAGGTACAATTACAACAGGTGAAAATAACTTCTTTACCTTCAAGCTTTCCTGAACCTGGGCAGCTTCCTGTTGGGCCAGTTTGAGGTCATCAGATGGGCTGTTGACCTGACGGTGGGCGTTGCTTCCGCAATTCTGCTGCAACAACACCCCTTTCAACTTCTCCACCTCTGAAATCATTTAAACCAGAGAATTACTATGTGCGTTAAAAGACGAAAAATATTAAAGCTATGGCAGATGGTGTTATCTGTGCTATGAGCCTGACTCCTCACTTCTGTGTGTGTTTTCTTTTCCTCTTTTTTTACTGTTTTGTCAGTAAACATAATGAAATAAGGACCAGATAAAGTTAGCTGTTGGTGTTTTATTGTATCTGTTTTAATGTGCGCGTCTTTTTGTGGTGAGCCGTACGTCACACCCTTCATCCTGTGTGTGTTTCTGTCCTCTTACTGACCTAACTTTAGTATCCAACAAAACTGCCCTGCTGCTGTGAGAGGATACAAGTTGACTCAGTTTAATATAATGCGTCTTATGAACATTTTTGTTTCTCTGCGGTTTGGCAGGATAAGAGGATTATATTAAGCTTTCCATGGGCAAAACATATTTTTAATTCGAAACAATGAAATCCACATTCTTGTCACAATGTCTGTGTTTGCGGGTCATTTTTCAGATCCTTAGTCTTACCGCTGGAGAGCTCCCGGATGAGGTTAAGTTTCTCCTCCAAGGCCTGCTCCATCTGCTCCTGCGTCTCCTCCTGCTCCGTCAGAGCCAAACGCATGTCCTCCATCACACGCTCCTTCGTTTCAAGGTCTACAGATCAACAAAAACATCAAGGTGCAGGATTAGACGCAGAACACCACCCTGGTCCCCCACACAGTAATAAATGCACTAATATGTTGATCCCTGAGGGAGGTCCTTTCCTTTTCACTGCCTTTCCATAAACAGCTTCCCACACAGTAGTTTTAGTCTTTTAATCAAGAACTAAAGACACTCATCTCTAGGGCTGGGTCTCGTTTAAAATTTTACGATACCAGTACCCTTAAAGTGATACTGATACCAATAGAGTACTTCATTCATTACCTTGTGTGAAACGCCACCTGTTGAAGCCATTGTAAGAGGTCGGTAGCCTAAAAATATTTTTATTGTTGTATTTGACAACCAAGGTGATTTCTTTTTTTCGTTTTTCAAATAGGCCCAACTAACTGTTATATAAAATATTGGGAAATTGTATCAGATCGCTGCTCATCCTAATTAGGTCAGATCCTCAGAGGAAAGGACGACAGCTTGGGAGTTTTTTTGTATTTGAATGAGAGAGCAGGAGTGAAACAGTTAGTTTAGTGACCACATGAGTTGTGGAAAACAAATTTAGGTTACATTTTTCAAATGCTTGTTGAAAGTAAACCACGGAGAATTATAACTTTCAATCTGTAAACTGAATTAAATTGAATCTCAGCAAGTGCTTTTTTTTTCTTTGTGTGAAAAAAAATAAATAAATAAATAAAAGTTGTTGTTGAGTTGCAAACCTCCAAAAAGATAACAAGTAGAAAACAAGTAAGGAGTCAGCTAAATAAGTCACTGAATTACCATTAAGAGTCTAATGAAGTAAACAGAGGAAAAGAGGCAGCACTTCCAGCTGATCACACAGATTACATCTGAAGCAGCTGCAGCAGGAGGCGCAGCTGATCGAAGTGTTTAATGGATAAGATTGAACGCAGAGATCTTTCGTTGACAAGTGATGTGAATAGCAAATAAAAATGTACAGAGAGATGTTACATGATCCCAGAAGATGAAACTGACAGAAAGCCAAGCTTGTGGTGATGAACTTGCATTAGTGACGAACATGCCCGAGACCGCAGCCGAAGGTGAGAGGCTGTTAAAATCACGAATGGACTTGGACAAGTGGGTGCAGGCACATCAGAAGAATAAAAAAAAATAGAGTTGAGTTCTCTTTCGTGGTGTGTAACTTGCATGTTTGTCTGCAAGCAAAACCATTCAAATAGTCATATTTTTGCCGCAATCTGGTTACAAAAAGTATCGAATGAGGTGCTGGTTTGACTGGAGATGTTTCTATACCGGCCTGCTTTGGTCGATACAACAGCGATACCCGTCCCTACTCATCATGACACACATTTACCTTTACAGGCCTTCTGGTAGAGCTGGAGTGTCTGGTCAGACTTGGCGTCAGAGGATTGTTCCTAAAGGAGGGATGGAGGAGGTGATTAAGAGATGAGCAGAATATAAAAATGGAACATGAACGAACACAAAGAGGGTGAGCAGGACAAACAGAGCTAAAGCCTTCAGAGATTTGGTCTGAGGAATGGAAAAGTGAGAGGGGTCAAAACTCTGAAGTGTTTCCCTTCTCTGTGCATATTGTGCCAGAAATTCCTACACTGCTTCTTAAAATGGAAAAGTGAAAGACCATTTTGAGTTGCTGGATGGTTCGGTCTCTGTTGGCGAGGTCAGACTGAAGCTGCTTCTTGGCTTTCTCCGTGTCAGCAACCTTTTGCTTTAAAGCCTTTTCCTCTTCTCGCATGGATGAAATCTTCAGGAAAAAAAAAAAAAAGATGTGAACAAAGGTTTACACAGTAATATAGATAAAACTAACTCAAGGTGTCTGCCCTTGTTTGTCCAGTTAGTACCCAGTGATGGATGTGTTCAAGTTTACCTTAGTTAACTTTCTTCAACTTGCACACACAAGCTACACTTTCAACTAAACAATGAACAAAACTCTTTTTCTGGACCAGAGTCTGATTTTAAGAAAGCCTGAACATTTTAAAATATGAGACCTTTAGAAAAGTGAAATCTGAATACTGCACCACAGTTTAAAACATATAAGTGCTTTAAATAACCCAAAATGTCTAACGTGTGCAGCTGTGTCATACTCTTGTCTCCGCTCAACTGTCTTTAGATACTGGGTATCCTTTTGCCAGAGAAACCTGTGTCTCTGAAGCACAAAATGTATCTGTAAATATATTAAAATGCCTATTTTTAATTGGTAATTGACATACTGGCTTTACCAAATATACAACAAAAGTAGTTTTTCTTTTGTTTGTAAATAAGTAACACAGAGGGAAAGGAAAGCATCAATAAAGACAACGTGCGTACCTCTTTTTGGACCTGCTGGATCTGCTTCTTGTAGTCGGCTAGTTTCTCTCTGAGGTCTGAAGTGTCGTCCTCTCTCCTCTGAAGGTCGAGGCTGAGGCTCTTGACTTTCTCAGACTCCTGCTTGGCATTTTCCTTTAGTCTGGGAAAGTGAGACAAGATAACAATGAAGCGCTACCGGTGCTTTAAAAAAAAAGAGACAGGATAGCACACTGTGATCTAACACCACAATGGATCTTTACACTCTTAAACACGGCGGGTGGAAACACAACTCTTCCAGGACACCACGGTACTTGTGGAGAGATGAAAGGCAGGATAATACAGAGGAAATGTATTTCACATTGACACAATAATTTCATCTAGTACAAAACGAGGCAGCGGTAATACAAAGAGACGGCGTCTCGCTGTTTATTGGTTTTCTCTGCAACCCCGGGAAGGATAATGAACTCCAGTATCACAACAACATATTTAGAGAGTCTGCTTTCTGACAGTTAAATTGATGCCGTCCATTATAATAGTATTACATTTTAGATATCAAATATCCAGCATCCTAAAAGGCTGGCACCGAGACAAGACTTATTTTAGTCAACATCGTGACTAAATCATTTTAATTTTGAAGATCTAAGAAAGAACATTTCTAACAGCACTTTCTATTCCTTTATTAACATCTTGGCTATTTTCAACTACGACAGACATTCTGGAGACGGTTATGTTGTCAAATATTCTTTGTTTATTGTGAATTATATTATATAAATAATGAAGGACTGTTTCTATTACTGTTAAACCAAGATCTGTCATCAGGCTCATTGTTACTGTGGGAGAGAGAAAAAGAGAATCTAACACAAACTGACTTGAAATAGATTACAAGCTGAATATATTTTATTATAGTAAGATTTATTTTTGACTTATATAGTTGATGGGTTTGTCAATACAGAGGAATAAAGAATACTGTCTGTAATAGACATATTATATATTATCTCATCAAGGGACTTTGAGAGAGAATGAGGCCACAGGACAAATGAAATCAACAAATATGTAGTAATGTAATGTATACATGCACTATTTTTTATTTCAAGCTGCAGTCCTAAAAAACAGGAAGGAAAACAGCAGCCAACCATTAAAAATACTAAGGGAATTTAATGTATCCAGTTCTGTTAAAGTACGAGTGCAATACAGGGGATCTGAGATAATATTTTCCCCTTGTGTCACAGAGCGAAGCATTTGAGCCTAGCCGCTTTCTTTCCTCTTATTTTATTTGAAATGATTTAAGTATTTATGTATTTGGACGTTTGTGAAAGCAACTAATCTGCATTTAAGATAAATACAATAACCAAAAGTGTCCCAGATGTACTGCAGTCCAAAATGACTTCCAATCACACAGCAGCCTTGAAACCGTGTTTTTTTTACACAGACTAATTTAAACTTCCACTCTCTGGTTTACAATTAAGGATTTTTGTTGATATTCTCCTGCTAAACCAGACAAAAAATGATTTCCTACTTTCTACTACAAACTTATGTAAAGACTATATTCGTTACCAGGATAAATAAGAAGTCCTGGGCTACAGATGCACCTGAAAATCAGAGCCCATCAATATCCACATCACCTGAACACTCAGATAATTGTGAGTCTAAAATTTGTTTAGATGACAAATCAGATTTTTCATCAGTGATCCAACACTAAGGATACCTCAGAAAGAGTCAGGGGAAGTATGGGGATGTATGTTTACTTATCAAACTGTATCTAGCCTTTACAAGAATTTTTGAAGATGTACTTTCCCACCCTGATGTGTAAAGGAAATGACGTTTACCTGCTGATCTCCTCTGCTTTCTTTTCCAGCTCTGCATCTTTCTGAGCGATGGCCTCATGCGCCACAGCCAGCAGCTCTCTGCGCCTTTCCACCTCCCTTTGCCGGGCCGCCTGGACAGCCTGGCTCTCCTCCTCCTCCCGCTGCTCCTGCGCCTCCTTCAGGCTCCTCTGCAGGGAATTCACCTGTGCCTCCTTTTCCAGCAGCTTTTTCTGCAGCTCAGCCTCTCTCTCTGCAGACGCTTTCTCCACCTCTGCCAGCTTCTCCTCCACCTGTCTGTCCTTTTCTTGTAGCATTGTCTCCATCTCTGAAGAGGCTAGCTGAGACTCCTTTGTGTTTTCCACGTTGGACACCTTTGCCCTCAGGGTCACGATCTCAGTTTGGAGATCGGAGTTCAGTCTCTTGAGATCTTCTTCAGCAGCAGAGCTACAGGAACTGCTTGAACATTTAAACCTAGCTTCTTCTAGCTCGACCTTGAGTAGCTCTGCACTTCTCTCCTGATCACTGAGATTTTGCTTGAGATCGTCTAAAAGTTTGCCGGAGGTTTCCTTTTGCTCACTCAGTTTGTGTTTCAGCTCCTCCAGCCGCTGTTGTGATATCGCTTCTTGTTCGCGCAGCTTCTCATTGAGCTCCTCTACCTGCTTTTTGGAGGCCAGCGTTTGTTCCTCGAGTTTTCCTCTCAGCTGTTCCACTTCTTCTTTGGCAGCACGTTCTTGGGATTCGAGCCTGGATGTGAGCTCATTCAGTGGCTGCTCTGATTTCTCTTCTTGCTCCTGAAGCTTCTTTTTCAGCTCTTCAACTTGCTGTTTTGAAGCTGCTTCTTGTTGGTTCAGCTTCTCTGTTAGCTGTTCCAGCTGCTGGTCGCAGATCAGCTGTTTGTGCGCCAACTGTTCGTTTGTCTGCTCCAGCTTGTGCTCCAGCTCCAGCAGTTCTCTGCGCTTGCTCTCATTTTTCTCCTTTTCCTCAGTCACATTCTTCCGAAGCTCTGAGACTTCTTCTCTAAGTTGATCACTGACACAAGCAGAAGATCCCGCTGTAGTCTGTAGTTCCTGTTTCAGGCTTTGAACTTCCTGCGTCAGAGTGTGGATCTGAGAAGTCTTCTCCTGGATCTCCTTGGAGCGTTCGTCCAGTTGTGCCTGAGCATTTTGTAGCTGGACGAACGCTTGTTCAGCTCTCTCCGTCTCGCTGGTCACCTGTGGTGTTTCCACAAATCACTTTATTTAAGTCTTGTGGCACTGACACCATTAAATGAAACACAAATAATCATTATTATAAAGACAAATGCTAAACAACTTTCTGGCAGACAAAACTCATAAGCTTGTCAGGTCTTGTCAGAACTTAAATATCAGACATCTCTCAATACATTTTTTAAACAATATATCAGGAGGTAAGTATCATAGTTTCATAAATCACTGACAATTTTATGCTTAAAGCAACTTTAGTCATTCTTCCCTTTTTGCTGGGTGGTGGATTTAAAGTTTAATTTGACCAAAAGCTTACATCATGCTGTGACCCACCTGCTGCACTGTGGCTTCCAGTTTGGCAGTCAGCTCTCTGACTTCCTGTCGAATAGCATCACCCTCCTGTTGCCTCTTTTCTCTCTCCTCGACCAGCCTGCTCATCTCCTTCCTCTCCACCTCCAGAGCAGACTGAGCCTCCTCTTTGCTTCTCCTCTCTTCAACAAGAGTAGCAAGTACATCCTCCCTGCTTTGTTTCTCCTCTGAAAGGGCGGCAATTGCATCCTCCTTGGCTCTCCTCTCGGTTTCTAGGGCTGCCTTGGCACTCTCGTTGCCTTTTCTCTCGTCTTTAAGGGACGCAAGAATCTCCTCTTTGCTTTGCTTCAGCTCCTTTAGTGTGGCAAGGGCCTCCTCCCTTGCTTTCCTTTCCTCCTCTAAGGAGGCCAGCGCCTCCTCTTTTCCCATAGTCTGGTACTCCAAAGCAGCGAGGGCGCCTTCTTTCTCCTTCTCAAGGGCAGCCAACGCCTCCTAGGTGGAGAGGAGTATTGATTTATTTATATGCACTGAATAAACTTAACTAGGGTGTGAGGAGTGGCACTGAAAACAGAGATGAACAAGTCTTGTAGTTAAGTAAATCATGTTATGTTCACAGCACAACCTATTTAACCTATTTACAGTAAATTAAAGAAAATGATATATCATATTACTGTTGACAATAGTAGCATCTTACAATGAATCCACTTTCCACGTCACTGATGTGTTGTGATAATAATAACAATAACAGACATTAATTAGACTACTTTACTCCAAACTTTAAATGTTTCTGACATGGATTTTTTTTTAAATATTGAGTAACGTATGATAATCAAATGTATTTCTGCATCAGTGTGGGGCAAAGAGGTCACAGATCGTCTGTAATGTTAGTTTCAGTTGATTTCTCGCTCATACATGGCCGTTAAATAAACAGAAAATATTAAATGGTAAAATAACGTGACGTTACCATGACAGCAGCTGGCTAGAATTTACTTTTAACATGATGGTGATGAAGAAATACTTTGAAAATACTTTGCGTGGACAGCAGTTGTGTTGCAGTGAAGCTATTTCTGGTTCACAGAGCTCAGGGAGCAGCACGTTGTTGAGTGTCGGACTAAAATACTCCCAAACTTCAGACAGTCGAATGTGCGGGAGCTGGAGCTGGGGAATCCCTGCCAACACCGGATGCAGCGACGCTTCAACGCAAGTAAATGGAAGTCTAAGTATTTACTTAATCGGTTACGTCTACTACGTCCATGAATCGCCCCAGCCCTACTGTTAACCATTTCTTAAAGTATATCAGTGTTAGGATCTCATACTTTCCAGGTAGCAACTGCTGCCCTTTAAGCACAGTTTAGAAATAAAAACAATATATCTTCCTAGATTAGAGGATAAAATGCCAAGAAGCACTGATTTTAAGAGGATAACATAAATACTGTTTATTGTAATATCATGTTTTCCTCGGTAATCGATTGTTTCCTGGTGACTGAGCTAAATTCCTTCTATGCAGAAAGTGTGAAAGTCATGGAAAGACATGCCTTAATAAGGGTTAGTGATTCTGAATAAAATGATAATGTGGTGCATTACCTCCTAAAGCCAAATGACTGTCCTTTGAGATCCACAGTCATGCAGGCAGACTGCATACATTATAAATATCTGATCTGTGAACCCAGGTGACCTAGATATGAATAAGCCTAATACATCCCTGGCCCTATAACAAACACCAGACTAACACTATGAAGGTCAGCGACGGCCGAGGGGTTAGTAAGATGAACACCAAATGAAACATTTTACCCTCCTGCTGCAAAGTTATTACCGAAAAAGACATTAACCTCCAACTGATAGTGGAGACGCTCATTGGTCAACATTACCAGCCTGTGGCAGCATAAATGAAAAGAGCTGCAGAACCATTACGAGGGGATTTTTTGGAAATTAAAAGATCTATCTCCAAATAAAACCAAAAGCTAATACTGAGATAATGGTAATTCACCCTTCACTGACAACAGGCTCCAATGAGAGTTATCAGGATACCGATGACATCGCCTCTCTCTCTCTTTCAGGGCATTCAGCACGTCCTCCTGGTTATGTGCTCCTATGCCGAAGGGTTCTTACCTGCAGCCGTTCTCTCTCCTCCTCCACCTGCACGGAGCGACTTTGTGAGCCCAGCTCTGCCAACCTCTGCAGGTCTCCCACTTGTTTCTCCAGCTGAGCAACCTCTGATGACTTCTCCTGGAGCTGAAACAGAAGCCTCCTCTTCTCCTCTTCCTCTACTCCACTGGCTTCACCTAGGAAATAACACAGAAAATAAAGAAACACAGTTAATATTGAGTGTATGAGGATCTAAAGAGTGATACATTTTGGTGATTTTATGTATGGGTTCATTGATTTCTGCATAACCTGGTATCCAGCTGTCAATAGCCGTGTTTCCATCCAATTGCTATGCGAATTTTAAGAAGATTTTTAAAACTTTGCAAGGATTTGGCAACAGTACATGCCAAATACCGGAATATCCGGCAAAACAGAAAACAACAGGGACATGAGCTACAAGTTTGCTACGTCAGAACTTATTCAGCAAGTGTTTCCATCTCCCATTTAAAGCATTGACAGGTTTTTGACAGAGGGGAAAAACCACCTCAAGCGAGTGTAAAAAACCTTTTTGCAAAATTAAGGATTTTTTCCCCTGACATCACCCTTTTCTAATGCGATACTTCAATATGCACATAGAAAAAAACTTTGATGGAAACACAGCTAATGTTGGAATAAATCACAGAAAGCCATTTAACAGGTTAAAAATACATTGTGTGCACAATCACGTTGAATTACTGACATTTCATATGTCGTCTTTCATTCGACTAATTTGAAATATTTTGCATTTTGTCTTGTAAACGTAAATGCTCTACTACACTACTTCTACATTCACCATTCACACACACATTCACTCACTGAGCCTAAGTGCTCAAACAGAAACTAACATTCACACACATTCATACACTGGCGTAACAGCCACCAGGGGCAATTTGGGGTTCAGTGTCTTGCCCAAGGACACTTCGACATGCAGCCTGGCGGAGCCAGGGATTGAACCGCCGACCTTCCGATTAACGGCCAACCCGCTCTACCTCCTGAGCCACAGCCGCCCCGCCTCTTCATGGTTTAAGGATAACCAACCCCTTTAAACACTCCCTATGGATTATCCACAGACTGCAATGTGAACAGTTGTCTTTGTAACTAAGGAAGAAATATATGTTTTTCTGAGGAACATAATTGTGATATGAGTGAACTGATCTTTCAATTTATGCTGGGTCTAAATTAAAACACCCATGAAGGTCCTGAACTTGGATGTTTGTTTACATTTATCTGCGCATCAGTCCTCTAGACACCACAAACTATAACAGCTCTTTCTCACATATAAAGACGGAGATGGATTTGTGTGTTTTTACCGTTGTGTTTGTGATCCATCTGCTGCTGGACTTTCTGCTGGTGCTCATTCATTTCCAACACTTTCCTCTCCAGCTCCTCCACAGCGTCTCTTATGTCTCCCTGAGCCGCTGTTCGGCCTGAACCCAGACATTTATGAGCAGCCTCAGTGGCCTTCTTTATGCCTGCCAATTCAGAGCAGTCCAGAGATTTGTCCTGCAGAAGGAAGGACACATCAGAGAAGTTAGTCAGGGAGATTAGTGAGCATATCCTGGCAGTCCCTGAGGTGGTTCAACCACACTTGCCAGAGAGGGTTAGAAAGAGACCCTTAACCCATGCAGACTTGAGAAGCTACGTACAAATTTCGCCATGGGTAATTAACATGTGATGTCAAAAAGAGATCAAATAACTTGTCAAGCAGTGAAACCTTGCAATTCCCTTTGCTCTCACAGAAAAGAAAGTAATTCCAACTGGCATCATTATTATTTCAATGACGCGCTGTAAGCGGAAGCAGGTCAAAGACAGGTCAAACTCAATAATTAGGGCAACTCTGTTACTGAGAACTGGTTGTGTGTGAAGTGCAAGTGTAGCACAACATGCAGTGTGACAGGTATGAAATACAGCCTCTGCATATTTGCTGTTTTATTCGTGTTTTAATCATTATTGAAATCTTTGTTATCGGGAAACAGGTAAGTAGTTTTTACACAGGAATTTGCTTTAGTGCCTGGCTGCCAGACATAAACCTAGATAAATGTGAAAATATGGAATAACAATCTACATTTTTTTCATGCATTCATGCACTCAATAAGTAAACAAAACACACAATGGAAAGACCGATTGTGTTACCATGGCTTGTGCATCTGGACTGGGTCCAGTGGTGGACATTTTGTCAATGAGGTTCTTGAAGATCTCCATTCTTCTTTCTGCTCGCTCCTCTAAGATTTCTCTCTCCCTCGCCAGGCGGTCACTGAACCACACACACAAACACATTTTTGTATTACATAAATAAAAGAACCAAACTTTTCCTGGACATAAATGAAGGGGGGAGGGTTCTTACTTGTAGTCATTCTGCATCTCAGAGAAGAGATCTGAGAACTCCCTGCTGATTTCCTCTCTGACTCGCGCCTCCATGAGCAGGCTCTCCGCTCGCTCCTTCTTCAGCTGTAGCTGCAGCTGTTTCAACAGCGCCACCTGCCGCTGAGGAACGGGACCGACAACACAAAGCAACACACAACAATCAAGAGTTATAAAATTTAAAAAAAGGTTTTGACCCATCAGTAAGACTACTGAAAATATTCAGTACATGTCCTTTGTAATAAAAATGAGATGATTTAGTCTATTCATACATAAGCATTCAAGCACTTAGGCTCAATGTATGAATGTGAGTGAACGATGAATGCAGATGTAGAGTAAAAGCGCTTTGAGTGGTCGAAAAGACTAAGAGGCACATCAATACTTTACTTTTATTTATTTTCCCTAAATGTATGCTTACCTACCTGATGTTTCACCAGTGATATTATACTTTGTGATATTTTAAATATCTGATATTTTAAGCAATTAATGGCAACTTCTTTGTTAAAAGCACTTCAAGGTATTAAAACAGTGTGGGACTGACCTGGTGCATCTTTCTACCGATGAGAATTTTATCATTATCGTGTTCATCGCTGTCTTCTTCATTGCAGGTCTGATCCATTGTATCGTCCATCAGGCTCTTTTCTTCCTCACACTCATCATCTTCATCCTCCTGGACAAATCAATTTAATAACACAATGTAGATTTATTTGGTGATGACAAAAAAAACAAGATTCAAACTGCAGGCTACTGGTGTGCAATATGTATAGTCTCTGATAATATCTTAATTGTTGTTCTAACGATGTGTGAGCGGTCTGCATTCACTGCACCATGTGTGTAGTACATGTGTGCAAGCAACAAGCAACAGCTGCAGAAAAATGTATGACTGAAGTCAAAAATGCAACCTCTCAATGCCTCCTCTGCCCCACACGCACGGCTAGGCTCTCTCAAAGGATGTCTTAGATATATATTTTTTGTCAATACAGAACACACCTAACTTTAGCAGCAGCAGAATACTGTATAAATATAAGAAAGCATGAGCAGAAGTCACCCTGCCTCCACCCCACCTGCACGTCCTCCAGGCTACTTTCATAGCCAATCAGGGAGCTTCTCCTGTTGCCCCGAAGAGCGAAGGATGCCTCACCGGCAGACCTCTGGGACATGATGGGAAGGGGCCTGGTGGATAAAACAACAACCTGGAAACAGACAAGAGCAGAAAGAAGGACTTAATATTAATATAATCTCTTTGAGGTGAAAAGTGTCTTGCGGGACTAACTTTTCACACGCTCTCATGCCAAACATCAATTTTCCCACACAGTAGTAAACAAATGCCTTTAAGATGACAACGGCTGACTTGAGAGTTAAACCTGAGCTGCTGGAGACTGCGGGGGTGGGGTAAAGATGGAGACTTTAATTAATCTGCAGCTCAGAGAGAAAAGCAGCATAAGAGTGAAAATGAACATGTGTGTGCACCTTCTGAGCCACAGCAGAGAATTTGAGGACGTTGAGAGTCTCGTCGTACATGGAGGCACACTGGTTGATGTTGACGATCATGCAGGCTTTACCTCGGCCACAGAAGAAGCCCTGCAGGTAGTGGGTCAGCTTGCTTTCCCTGAAGGGAACATGCTGGAGCAGCCTGAGGGAGGGAACAGACAAACAAACGGCTTAGTTGGCACTGAGTTATGTGCAACTGTTTCTGCTGATAACTTTTAAGACAAATTGTCTTTGAAGCTGCAGTAACATTAGTGGCCACTAGGGGGTGGATCAGCTGACAGGCATACAGCCACCACATATCACCAACTTATTAAGTGACACTTTTATATTATGTGAATTTTGATTTACAATCACTTCAACACAGAGACAGGAGGACAGACAGGTAATGGTCTCACTTGGCCTGCTGATTGTGTCGTAGTGCGTTGATGCATTTTCCCAGGATGAGCAGTGAGGTGTTGATGTTTCCAGCTTCTTTCAGACGCTCCCCTTTATTCTGAGTCTTGGCGCATCGCTCCGAGCCAGCCAGGTCACACAGACACAACCTGATCACAAACACATTAATCCACACGGGAAGGAAATGAGAACGCTTTCATAAGATTTTGTTTTCGCACACATGCATGCTTTTTCAACGCTGCCTTGTTTTCACAATCATACAGCGGCACAGTTTTACTCACTCGCTGACTGCTTGGACCCTCGGAGTCCCAGTATCCTCAATCCTCAATATGCGAATGGAGAAAATACTGTGACTGAAGAAAGAGAAAGAAAATCAAACATACATTTCAGTAACTTTGTATAACGTCCGACTTAGTGTTTAAAAAGTGTGATTATTTTGACTGATATTGGAATTGCGATATTCAGGTTGTTACTGAAAATGGTGTGATTTTTTAGGTGTACTAAAGATGTTCTCTTATGTTTGTAGAATATGATGTGTAGCCCAGGACATTTCTGCATCATGACAATATTTAATTAAAAAAATAAATAAAATTTGAAAATTGCAGTAGGCCATATTGTGATTTTGATGAATTTTGAGCCCTACTTTGTAGAATAAACAGAAATACAATACATACAACACAGTTGTGAAGTGGACCAAAAAAATGCTTCCAAGACTCAGCTCAGACTTATTTCGCTCAATTTTTTCCATGTTGTGTGCGTTTCAGTTTGACTACAACCACACCTGAGCAAGTGCCGAGGAAACAAATAGAAATAAAATAAGAAGGGAGGTGAGATTGTGAAGAGAGAGAAAGTATAGAAGGGGTTTAAAAATGGAGAAAGGACGGAGAGGATAGACATTCCCAAGCCCAAACAGGTCTGCTCTTAAATAACATGTAAAGGAGATTTAAATGTGGGCCCATTCTCTAATTTTGTTGTACGTTGAAAGTAAATGCTGGTGGCTGATGTCCTTACCTCCTGCTGGAGAGCTGGTTGAGCCGGGTGGAGGAGAAGCTCTGGTT
>JAPMOB010224008.1:0-10331 GCA_029875015.1 Lepomis gibbosus
TCATTCCATATTTTCAGACTTTCATTCCATATATTTTCAGACTTTCATTCCATATATATTCAGACTTTCATTCCATATATATTCAGACTTTCATTCCATATATTTTCAGACTTTCATTCCATATATTTTCAGACTTTCATTCCATATATTTTCAGACTTTCATTCCATATATATTCAGACTTTCATTCCATATTTTCAGACTTTCATTCCATATATTTTCAGACTTTCATTCCATATATATTCAGACNTTCATTCCATATATTTTCAGACTTTCCTTCCATATAGTCAATGTTCATTACATATTCAGATGGACAAACTTAGAGAGAGAGAGAGAGAAAGAAGTAGTTTACAAAAAAGAAGGAAATGTTCAAACCCGTGTACAGTACTGTAGATCACACACTCAACACAGCACAATACAACAGTGTACAGTATATGATGAAGGTATTTATTATTGTGTCATGTACATTCAAATAGGCTTACAAGACGCCATAAATTACATTAAAGCAGCACATAAATATTTTCCAAATATAACAAAACAATGCATTTTTGTAATCAGACCATTATGTCTACAACAAAATTATCCAAATTTACAAATTATCAATAAAACATCAAATTAACATACACTAATGAACTTCATTTAGCCCTAGTTAGATAACTACACATACCAAAATTAAACAGCTGTACCAATTTTCTAATATTTTGACATCAGCAAATTTCAGGGTTTTGTTGAATCCTTTCATGAAGAACTGACACTTACAGTAAGAAAATGTGACTTCCACCAGATTATAGAGCTTGCATGATATGTTTTCCCTCCTGAATATATTTATATCCTTTTTATATATATATCTGCCCACCTCAATAGATGGAGGAAGAAAACCCCTTCTGAACTGAGCAATTAAATATATTTGGCCTCTAAATAAACAAGATGAAATATACTTTTCAAGGCAATGTTTGCTTGTTTGCAAAGCTCTTCCAGTAGACATAAAGCACACAGTATAGATGGTAAAAACACTCACATGCATGTACCATCCACACATGATTGAGCGAAAACAGTCTCATTAATCATACATAACCACTTACAAGGAGAAACACACATATTCTGACTTTAGACATAGAGCACATATATAGACATTCCCCCCCAGAGAACACATTGAACAAGCATCGCACTCAGGAACACAAGGTTGGGTACAGTTCACTTGTCACATCACTGTTCACTGTCTGCATAGGTTAACACTGGTTGCAGCTTGTGCGACTCCTCTTTTTCAGAAATCACTCGCTATTTTCCTTTTCTTTCTCTTTGGCAAACACACACTGAACATACATATATATATATATATTCATGTATGCATTTGGGAAAATAAAAATTCTATATCTCCTGCCGCCTCTTTAATATTTGTGCATAAAGTACACGATCAGTACATTTTTCGACTCCATAGACCCAAATAGAGCTACACTGAAGCATTGTCTCTTGCACAGTAACATTATTTATCATCATTATTGCACTTTTATAGTGTTGGCTGCTTGTTGCGCATCTTGTAAACACTGAGTTTCCACATAATCCCAAGTGGCAGTATGCTTGGGATGTCCTGATATATTCTGAGTGCTTAGGCATGAAAATACCTTATGGCGGTAACTCATACTGGTACGTGCACAGTGTTTTAAGTTTCCCACTGATAATTTTTCTTTAATAGCAACTGCAATATAAACTATTATTAATGTAACTATATATAATTACAGGAAAATTATGATGTGAAGATAGCAATGGTTAAAATTAACCTGGGGGTTGCAGCTTTCAAGCGGTAACTCGATAAAGGCTGTAATCTACATGCCAGGGGTATTCCTATCATGTTGTGAAAATGAACAGTGGTGCAAACATGTGATTTAGTATCACAAGAAGCACAAGTTGTTGGTCTTGGGCACGGTGCCATCCCATCTTAGTCCAGATTGGCAGATATAAATCATGTTGACACCCCTGCTCAGGGTCTTGTTGACAGTATTTTGACATCACTTTTCACACCTTCAGCGACAACAACAAACATCCTTGAATAACCTTTTCTTGCTTAGGACAAGGGTATAAATGCTGTGCAGACTATCAGAATATATACGCTTTTACCATGATCAAAATAATGAGATTATCTGATGAAAAGTCTGTTCAAAATCTTCTTACTCCTGTAGAGGATGTTGTTTGCAGTAGAAGTTGAAACAATTTTTTATTTTACAAGTTTATTTACAATTATTATTTTACAAGTTACACAACAGAGTTTCCCAAATTTCTAGTGAGAATTCTGGCTTTTTTTATATGCTCTTCAGTCAATGCATGTACAGTAAGGTAACTCTGTGTCTGCCCCAGTCAATGGATGCAATGGAGTGAAATAGGGAGGCATTTTGTCTCCCTGTCTCTGCTCTGTTTATGGTTGATTTATTAAGACACTGTTACATTTACATTTAGCTGAATCTTTTATCCAAAGCGACTTACAATTGCTATACAGAGGTCGCACAGCTGTGGAACACGATGTATGGTTGTAACACTATGATCAACCACTTCATGTACGCAGATGATTTGTTGATTGATTAACCCTTTAGTGCTAGGTTAATCAATGCTCTCAGGCTTAGACTTTGACATTAACCATAATGTAAAGACGAGTAATATCATAATTGTTAGGAGTGGTGAGGACAGTCGTTGTCATTCAACTGTCATTTCCTGACTTCTCTCTGTCTGCTATGTGATACGGCTAAATATTTGGGACATTATGTAACTGTTGACCCGTCTGATGGGAAGGACATTTACAGACAGTGTCGTATAATGTATGCGCACTCTAATATGTTGATTTGTAAATTTTAGTATGTGCTCAGTATCCGTGAAGGCTACCCTTTTTAGAGCATATTGTACCCCTTTGTTTACTGTCCTTTTGTGGTGGTGCTACAGAAAGAGCAGCATGCAGAAACTCAATGTAGCATATAATGATTGAGGCTCCTGCTTAAGGTGCCACAATGAAGCAGTGCCATTAGCCAGGTGGGTAATCGGACTCTGTAAACAGTTCAGCACTGATGAACCGCGGCACTAAATTCAGTCAGGTTTTTTTCTATATTTTCAAGCTTTCATTCCATATATGTTCAGACTTTCATTCCATATATATTCAGACTTTCATTCCATAAGTTCAGTCAGGTTTTTTTCTAGTTTTTATGTTTCTCTGTTTTTTGGATCGGGTGTGTGTCCTTAATAAAGCAATCAAAGATTCTGCTTGCAGCAGTCAGCTAATGTTGTCTTGGTATTTTTATAACCAAAATTGGAATTATTGACTGCTGTCACCTTCCTTCCACCTTGCTGAATAAAAGATTGTTTTGAGATGGCACCGAGAGAAAGCTGTTTAGAGAACTTTGTGATGCAGCAACTTAAAATATGTTGCTCACTTAAAGGTTCTTGATTAATAGTTTGGAAAGTAAAAGAAACAAAACTGGGGCAGAGAATCATTTGCTTTGCGATTTTTGTTTTACAAGTGCAGAGGCAAGACCGTACTTTAATTTAAAACCTTCCTTTAAGGAATATCAACATGTTTTTTTTCCAAACCCCCTTTTTCTATTCAACAAAATGAGCTGAAGTTCTTAAATGTTGCCAAAATACAAGCAGTCGTAAAATAACATTGGGTTAAATAAAATCAAGTCTAAAAATTTAAATCTATAAATTAGGTCTGATTAAAAGAAACAACAGGCTACCGACACATTTTGGTTGGTACAAAGAAAGTATTGAGGTTAGTACTGAGTGGGGTTGCACGATATTGACAAAATGTGATATTGCAATGCTGGCCAATGAAACATGGCCATTTAGCGGTTTCAAGCGAGCTCTCAATCGAACACAACTCAGCCACACAGCCAACGGACGCAGCTCTCCACAAAATTAACAGAATGTTCCATTCTTTCTTTGATATTTTTGATGTGATATAGTGCTACGTGATATTGCTATAACAATATCGAGTCAATATTTGTGTGTGCCAAACCTACCTAGAGGTGCAAAGAATGTTCTCATTTTGTTTTCTTAAGTTTAGGAATAGTTTTTTTTAATTTTATTTTGGCTTAAAGTTGTACTGAATAGAAATAGAAAATTGAAATGAAAGATTTACTTGATCTTTTACAGGAAAGTACAGTAATTATAACAATTTTGTGTGCCAAACCGTTAGTTGGGTTTTTTTGTTTTCCAGAATTTTGACAGCTCCTCAAGAGACTTAGAGCAGCGAGAAGTAGGACACTCGATACTGTGCATCTTCTCTCTTCAGTATTTTAGAACAGTCAGTCAACTGTGTGAAGATGTGTTAACGATGTGCCTACATGCTCTGACAAAAGCTCATTAGCTGGAACATATTTGGCCATGTTCGCATAACAACTACTCCCCCAATGTAACTAGGCTATTTTAACTCGGTTTCCTTCTACCCTTCTGGTATGACGACATTTTCTCTTTTGATGCCAGCCGTCGGAGTATTTATACAGGGGTGAAAGCTCTGCAATGAAACCCCAAAGTAATTCCACTAATGACTCCCGTTCTGCTGACTGAGCCGGGTTCAAGAGAGAACTGGAACAGAAACAGAGGGTAGGAAGGTGTAATGAAAAGATGTAGGTGTCAGGGAGCATTTCTACGGCACATCTAAAGTGATGTGACATCAGATTTTATTCTGGGGATCTAGGGCACTTCAGTCAACATTTTTAAATAAAAAAAATATTGAGAGGAGAAGATGAGACCTTGGGAAACTCTCTGTTGGTATAAAGATAAGTTTTTATGTCCATTAATGCATTAACGCACAGTAAAATAAAAATCATGTGCATCATGGAAAAGCAAGAGTGCTTCAAGTGAGTCTCAAATTAAAGGAAATGCTAAAATTTGCATTACCATTCATGTACGTTTTGTTTTTTCAAAGTGAAAATAATTTCTGCTTCATAGAGATGGTCTGCTTTTTTCTTTTTGTACATTTAGTTCTCTAACCAATATCTCTATTAAAGCTACTGCTATGACCCAGTTTCTTCTTTAAAAGCAATGGAGTGGACCTCATCTGAACATATGAGAAAAATTACTATCAGGGGGGGTTTGAAGTGTGAAGGGCCCAAGTGTCAGCACATCAATGTTCCTGTCAGCCTTTATACAGTGAAATGTTTTGTACCCAGCAACAGTAAAAGGGAGAGAATAAGGTTTAGAGAAAACAAAGAGAAAAGGTGAGTTTTAAACACAGAGAGAAATGGCCCAGAAAAGAGTGCAGAAGGAGGTAGAAGCAGCACACAAAGAATAAATTGAGAGAGACTGGTTGAGGGTTAGAGGAGAGAAATGCCAGCCAGGGAGGAATAAAGTGAAATGAAAGGGGGATGGAAGGAGAAAGAGGAGACTGTAGAGCGAATACAGCAGCGGAGAGGAGGGTTGGAGGAAAATGGGAGAAAGGGGAGATAAAAGTGGCAGGCAAGCAGAGTCGAAGCAAAGATGAAGGGGTTGGCGGAGGGAAGTTAGATGGCAAGATGAAAGAGGTGGGATTGTGGGTAGGGCGGTTGGATAGGAGCAGAGAGAAAAGAAAGAAATGGAGGAGGGTAAAAAGAGCAGAAGTAGCTGACACCGCCGTGACAGAGTTTAGATCCGAGTCTAAAAGCACAGCCTGTACACATCTATTAACACGACATCTCCAACGTGTTCTCACTTTAACACACAGAGACACATTCTGTGATGTGTACAGTCAGTTTTAATGTACCACTGGAAACCAATTGATGTCATATTATTATTAGGCAATATAGCCTGTAATTAATAAGTCTCTGACACATGATGCAATCTGTCCGAGTTACCTTACCATTAGGAAAAAAGACATAGGATGTACTGATCTAAGTCTGTATATTTGTTTTCTGTTTGCATCATTACTTGTATACACAAAACCGCGCAGCGACACAGCCTATACTTAGAGAAATTTCCTGTCCTCTTTCACACATCACCAAACCGGTCACAGCTAGCCTCTCTAATTACAGAGCCTGTAATAGAGGCTTTCTGGTTCCATCTCCAAACTTCTACCAGTCATGGTAGAACTTGTGAGTCATCCTCACAGACGCACATTAGAGGTATAGCAGCGTGGAAATAACTGCTAAATATATATTGTAACAGTCAGGCAGAACAAAAATATTCTGGTGGGTAAGGATCAACCCGAGGTGGCCGTGTGTTTGGGAAGTTTGCTTGCGTCACCAGTTGAGATGGAGATTTTTTACAGAATAAATCCAAAATTTAACTTTCTGATTCTGGAAAAGAACATTCATGACATTTAAATGTGGTCTCACAATATTTTTAAAGCTCCTTTTAGTATTGTTTTTGATATTGGCATAGAGTCACAGGACTTTGCAGAGGCCCTGAAGACTGACTCTCAAGTTGATGCTACTTGCCGAACACTAAACGGCCGGTTGATGAAGTTAGAGACTAGCTGGTAAAGAAAGTATAACATCTAACAGCTAGATAGATGTTTTTCTCAGGAGTTGGTGGAGACCAAACAGGAGCTAAAAGCACAGTGAATGTTGGACCCAGATTGAGTCTGCTGAATGTGTAAATAGTCAATTGTTAGCAGGTTAACAAATACAACTTTGTATTTGTTTTGACATCTCTCTGCCCTCTTGCTACTGCAGCTGTAGTGTTTACAGAAGCTGCACATTACGACTGATACTGTGTTGTTGTTTTTGGAAGACACAGGAATGATTCCCAGGACCTCCTCTTAAAAAATAAAACATTATATTTTGATTTTATTTCTTTGGAATCCGGGAAAGTCTCCAGGATGTGTTGTATGTGTTGTATGTTTTGTTGCATTGAGCTCCGCAAAGGCATTGTTGCTTCTCTCTCTGTGGGTCTGTCTCCCAGCAGGATCTTGGCCTATCCTTGATCCAGCCGAGAGTCAGCAGGAGCACAGGCAGAGAGCGGGTTCACCACTGATTAATGGGACAACACTTACTCACAGAGGTCAGGGAGAGAGTGAGAGTCAGAGCACGGACTGGCAGACACACACACATAGATACAGTAAACACTGCGATCCTCAGAGCTTTTATCTAGAATAGCAGATTTTTTTTCAGGTCAGTCAACCTGCCCATCTTGCTCAGTTTCACTCTTAAGCTCCTCATTAATTGGATAAAGTGGGTGAGTATTTATGGCAAGTGATTTTCTGTTTGGCCGTTGTTGTGATGCGTCAACACAAATGTGAAAGAAAGGGGGGAAGTGAGTGAGGAGAATTTACTGCAACGGGTGTTGTTATGAAAATCAAATGCATTTTCTATAGTACCTTTTGGTGCTGGGGTTTTTGGCTTTGTGTGCTTCTGAATCAGGCATTGATAGATCATCTGAATATAAGTTCCTTGAATATGAGACAGTATGGGCCGGAGAGCTGGACATCACACAACATCAATTAGGGGGAAAAAATCAAAACCATAATCTCTCAGTAAAGGCTTTCATATGAGATCTACATGTGTGCCAGGTAAAGTAGAAAATATGCTTTTACATTTAAACAAATTTATTTTCAACCTTTTTCATTTAGGAAAATTAATGTGTAGGAGAGCCCTCTTCAATTTCAAGCAGCTTAGTGTGGAGGTGTTGAATAGGGCGAACATCCTTCACCTGAAGTGCCTGGATTCAAGCATGCCTCCTCTACTCTGTCCAGTTACACTAAATCATCAGGGGTTTAACAGTTCGCAATTTAGGGATGGGGATAGGTAATTTTTATCTATCGATACCCTTATTGAGACTTCTTAACGATCCGATTCTTTATCGATACTTTACTATTATTTGGTGACGGTTATTAGGTAAGACGAGATAGGCCTGCCTGGTATGAGGAAAATATTCAATGTGCGATACCATTGTTATATATTGAGATATTATAGAATGTAATACTTTAAATACAGCAAAATTTAGTTTTTTAGAGCAGCAGCATTCATGTTTATAACAGCAAAGCCACTAAATAAACTCAATATCTGACATCACAGCAGTGAGGGACGTTTCGAAAGAATAGAAACTCATCAGTCTGTATCAATCCCTCCTCCTCCTCCTCTCTGCTGTTATTTACTGCCTGCAGGTAACGTTACCTGGTAGAAGGAGGAGCGGCTGAGTATTTAACAATGTGCCACATTTTAAGACTACAGACCAGTCTTTGCTGCAGACAGACAGCTTTCTCTTTAGCAGACATGATTAAATCAACCCTTTCCACATGTCTGCCTTACAGAATGTATTGATAAAGTATTGTCTTTTTACTCGGGAAGGTTTTATTGCAGGTACTTACAGTAACGAGCGTAGCTTTCGTCAACTCGAGTAGTGTGTGGGGTAGTTTCCACCGTGATGGCGCAGCCTTTCCCTCTGCTGGGCGTGTGCGAGCGTAGGAGTCGACAGAGCAGCAGAAGCTGCAGCCTGATGATAAACAGTCCCAGGCCTCTTTAATACCCCATTTCGGTGACATCACTCAATTTTTTTTTCTCTTATCCATCGCGTTTCAAGTTAAATTGGATTTGACGCTCGAGACATAACGTTATATGATAGGACCAGCTAGTCTCGATAGCAGTATTAAAGGACTTTATTGATTATCGAGTTTTGAGAAATTTTAGAACTGGGTTCTTTAAGAACTGGGTATCAATCCCCATCCCTTGTTTGCATTGATAATTACCTGTCATGGTTTTGGGGTCATAGTGTGTTTTCAGTAAAGTTAGCAATACAAAGAAATTAAATGAATTCAAAGATGAACATTTATCCTGAAAAAATTTAGTTGCAGGCTATTTCTAGAGCTGCTGGCCAGTTATACAGTATGTACAAGCTTACATGTAGGCATAAACTGAAAATTAGCTCTACATCTCTGCACTGGTTGATACCACTAAGGGGCTTACAGAGAGTCCAAATGTTGCTGGTTCAGTTAAACATTATGGAATAACAGCTGTATGCAAGATGTTTAAGCTTCTGCTAACACTTATTAAAAAATAGGATTTATTATTCTCAGTTTGTCAAACTAGCAAAGCCGTGTAAACAGAAATGCATACCCCCTGCCTGGAGTATTAGAATGAAAGAGTGTGGGCCTTTGTGTTTTTTAATAGGTTCTGGACAATAATAGAGTCCCATGACGCATAAATGGTTGTGGCTACACAGAAAATACTTGTTATGACAGAATCATTGTTGGTTTTATGTTGAAGGGTAACAGCTTTACCCTTTGACCTCCCGATAGCGTTTCAGGCTGTAGTTAGTGGCGTGCTGTTTGCTTCCATTGTGTCCAACCCAAGGGAACAATATCATCATGACCACAAACCTACAAAAAACAAATTCAGCACAAATACTCCCTTCAGCACTAATGGAGCATAACTGAAAAGGTCTTTTGACCTCCGAATACAACAGCCTTAGTGCTTCCAGAATCCACACCCGCTCTTGAATCTTAAACAGTGCTTCCATTTTGATTATATATGTGTGTTTTATTCTTCCATTGTGTTCCCCATGACTCTCTAAATAGGTGCGTTTTGTGGCTTCCTCACAGAAGGCAGCATGGTGAACATATATACACACATAGATGTGCCCACAAAATGACAGGCATACATGGGGGAGCTTATTGGTGTGTGAACATTTAACATTAATGCAGCAGGGAGTGGTGGGCCACTTAGCGTCCAGCAGAGCTTGGTGAGGGGACTCTGCACCCCATGCTGACACTAGTGGCGCTTTATGTCCAATCCCCACATGATCTGAACTATATAAACTTTTAATGCTTCCTTAGAAGCATTGACATGGTTAATGTTTCATGCCATTTTCAGTCATGTTAGTGTCTGAATAGCTCATGGCAAACTGAAAGGCTATGTTGGTTGTTACTCATCTGTTTATATATGTTTTTGGACCATTTCCCTTAACAGTGATCAAATTAACTACATATATAATCAAGCAGTCAGCAATAATGCATGGATAACTCGTAGGCTCTATTCAAACCCCATTCACTAGAAACAAAAAAATACTTGGAACAGGAAAGAGATCTTAAAGTAACAGTTTAGCACTGAAGAAGGGAGGCTATGCAGAGTCCAGGTGAACTCAGTTCGTCTTGAGTTTCTTGTGGAAGTTGGTCAGCGACTCTGCTGTGCTGCCGTTTGCTGGGAGCTCGTTCCAACACTGCGGCGTCAGAACAGGGAAGTGTTGTGACTTAGTTGAGCGCCTTTTGCTTGCTCTGAGCAATGGCAGTGCCAGCCGCCTAGCAGAGGTAGCTGAGGGGGCGCTCAAGCTGGGGCATTAGGTCTGACTAACGCCTGGAGGTAGGTGGGGCAGTTCCAATGCAGCCTTCTAGACGATTTCCATTGTCTTTAAATATGATGCAACTGCAGGGAATGGGGGG
>JAPMOB010224009.1:0-19413 GCA_029875015.1 Lepomis gibbosus
TACGGTAACTTGCTCTACAGCGACACTAGCGGCTGGCTGACCAAATCGCTCTTCCTGCTACGCGAACGGGGTAAACATGGAGGATTAGAATGGGATTTATGTATCGATANTCGTGGCTTAAAAATCGATACTTTCTTTGGAAAAAAAATATCGATTTATATCGCAGAATCGATAAAATTGCCCAGCCTTAACTGACATATATAGCAATTGTAAGTCGCTTTCGATAAAAGCATCAGCTAAATTGAGACACGCAAATCAGACAGACAATTAAATAGACAGCAACACGAACAATGCTGACGGCCCCATCTTAAAAGGTGTGTTTGGGCACTGAATGCTGCTTTCCCACTGTCAGATGTTTCTTTTATCAGCACAAAAACCGCTAAGAGATAAAAGTTCAACAGCAGGTTTGCGAGTGAGAGACTCCCAGATGGCAGATTAAACCACCACGGCGACAAAACAACAACTGAACAATAAATAAAAACCATCACGCCACATAAATAAGCACAGGAACGTACAATGGCAAGTTGAGTTTCAGGAAAACGTAGCCAAGTATGAACTTTCAAACTAGGACCACACACAGTGCGTGATCTGGTAGACTGAAACCAAAGATCAGTCAGCTGCCGGAGCCAAAAGACTCTTGTTGACACACAGCACCATGGTAACCGAGTGGCCGAAAGAGAAAGAGAGTAAGAGAGTGAAACCAAGTGTGTGGTTTGTGGTCCAGGACAGGAGTAGTCTGCCAATCACTCAGTTAATGTTACACTCAGAGAGGCAGAGAGTGTGCTCGTTATGCAGACACCCTGAGTTGAGGTACTGGAAGAGAAACGATGGATCGTGCATCTAGAGCCGAGCAGTAAAACAATAATGTACCTGTACCAAACAAAGATGGTTTTTAAGCCTCTACAATATGAACATTTCTCCAGCGTGAGTGTTTAATTTAAAAAGGTTTTTCTTGACACACATTTAATCTTTAATATTGCACCTCCTGTGATTTGATAATTACAGTAGGCTATTAAGATTGATAAAATTTTGAATTCAGTTCAGCGCTACTGTGCAGCAAGACAAGCCTTTACGGCAACAAAGACCTCAGAAACAAAGCTTCTAATGAAGTGCACGTAGGCTGAATCACTGCTGCATATTAATATGTAACAGATATGTTTATAGATGAATAAATGTCCTCCAGGTTAAAACACAGACCGAAGCTTCAGTCATTCCACACCGCGAGCTAATGTTACTTTTCAATATCCCAAAATACACAGCCCAGAGGCATCGCAGGTTAAACTGTGTCTGTGTCTCTCTACAGATCCCGTCGGGCCTGTTTTCACCTGGTTCCCCTCACTCGCAGCGCTGCAAGCTGGAACATATCAGCGGGTAAATACCTTTGAGGGATGGGCATTTCAAACAAAGATATACTATTCGATAGACACTGGGAACTATTCGACTGTGCTGGAAGTGAAAGGGTGTAAGTGATGGTGCTTGGCACTGTGAGCCTTTGCACTCCGCTGCAATGGACCATGTCGAGCATCATGGTCCAATAAAAGGTGATATACATTTAGCCGACGCTCAGAGAGACACTGGTGTCTCACAGTGGATTTGAACCAGGGTCTCCTACACCAAAGGCATGTGTCTCATCCACTGCTCCATCACCACCCCCTTAATATAGGCTATAAACTTAAGTAAGTGGTATATTCTTTGTTGGCACAGTTAGCCTTTTAGCTCCTAGTTTCACACAGTGAATGTTTCAGTTGAGTATGAGTTAACCATTTCATCTTTGGCTATATTAGTCCTGAGTTCTGTGAGTAGCTTTTGTCTTTTGAACAGTGTGTTTTTGTGTTGGTGCTTTGCTGGTTTAGGCCCGTCACGGACAGCTGACTATCAAAGCTTTTCATACACTTGATATTCTGTGCTGTGGTTAGTTTGTGGTATTGAACAGATTTTCAAACATAGTTTGCTGATTAAATCGCTAGATGTGGATCAAACTCACTTGCTCAAAAGACATCAATCAACAGAAACCGCTTTTACGCAGAGATTCCGCAATTAACGCGGAAAGGTTGNCCCCCCAATATGTCGCATTCGTTCATTCATACTGAAGAAAATATTGCGGTGTAATCCCGCAACCGCGTGTGCTTTCAAATAGCGTTACGGCTTGTGTTTTATCTCCTGGAACTGCTTGTTCTCTTATTTTTAATTTTAGTCATGAATTCTTCAGCTTGTTTAACTCCAGAACAAGTGTACTGCATGCATAACGGGACTGCGTGGACAAGGAGGTATACTCGATAATGTCCGCTCAAACATCATTAAAACAAAGATACAGATGTTTACAGCCACAATGGCAAAAAAATAAAATAATGCTTCAAAGCACCGGCAGCACCGGCAGCACCGGCGATCCTTGTGTCGACCCCTCTGATTACAAATAAGTGACAATTATCAAAATGATTTATGGGTTTTACAAAGTTAACACACACACACACACACACCTCGACACCCTCTTCCACATGATGCAATACACCTGGCGGCGCAAGAGAATGGCCAACACCCTTTTTACACAAACACACAAACACACACCCAAACAGGCAGGTAACACACACACACACACACACACACACACACACACACACAGGGTTTTGCAATCTCCAAAATCGCTGCTATGCACCAGCAACTCCAAACACAGGCACACTCAAAGTGAAGTTCATTCAGGGATGATTTCACTTTAGTTTTTTTTATTTAATCTACATTTGACATCTAGACCTACTATTAACTGTACACTCACCGGCCACTTTATTAGGTACACCTGTTCAATTGCTTGTTAACACAAACAGCTAATCAGCCAATTACATGGCAGCAACTGTATGCATTCAGGCATGTAGACGTGGTCAAGACAACTTGCTGAAGTTCAAACCAAGCGTCAGAATGGGGAAGAAAGGGGATTAAAGTGACTTTGAACGTGGCATGGTTGTTGGTGCCAGAATGCGACCCCCCAGTGTCAGTTTTATGAGAAGTGATGTCAGAACAAAAATGCACTTAAAAGTCAGCGTGTGTTGTGAATTACTCTTTTGAAATCAAAGTAAATATTTGTTCATGAATAGCCCACATATTTCTTTAATAATAGTAATAACAGTGCTCTGCGGGCATTTCCATATTTTGTCAGATTTATCAAATACTCAAGCCTAGTTTGTGGCAAAATAAACGGTTGGCACTTATTGTTGAAGTCCCACAGAGCAAAGAAGTGAAGCTAAAACACACAGGTTAAATGTTGAGGATGACAACTTGCAGCTCCTTGTCATTCAAATCTCCCAGCAGACACTGAAAGCAGCAGAACCTCTAGGACCAACCAGTCCGACAAACAGCAGAAGAGAGACTGGGAACTGAAAATGTACAGGCTGCTCATTGAACTTAGTGAAAGGCTTTAACATGACGTGTGTGTAATAACTTAACCAACGTGACACGGGATGAAAATATTCGTGCCCGTCCGTCTCAATGTGTGCTACAGACAAAGGCCATGGGGCCTCCCTGAGGGCCCCCAGAGCCACAGCTAACCATTAACAAACGCAGACACTGAAAAGAAGACGTCGCCTGACAGCAGCAAACCTCGCCTTCCCACGCTCCCTCTCCCACCCTCTCTGTCTGTCTGGTACTCTCTTCCTGTCACAGAGGTGAGGTATCTGACAAACTAACGTTACCTGTGTGACCACACTGGATCCCGTCCAGCTCACCAAGTTCATGTGGAAAGTACCAACGTGTTAACAGAGTTCAATGAAATGTCTCGATGAAGAGTCATGTTCTCTTGTTGCACAACAAGCATGGTTCAACAGTTTCATCAGGACATGATGTAGATTTACAAAACCTTTTGGCTGCGGGTATTAAACAAGAAACTAGTACACATCACCTGTATTTAATGAGACACACCCTTCAGACAAGTCTGTGGCCACACTAGCCGACACATGAGACTGCAAAGGCTCATTACAAACCAGAAAACACAAGTATCAGGTGGATAAAAAGCAGCTTGTATATACATGATGATTCCAACAGTTTGCCTGTTTGATTTGCTTGACTTAGGCTGGTGTGAAACTCGTCAACCGAGGTCTGTTTCAGACCAAACAACTACGCAGAAGGTGTCACGTCTCGTGTCATGACCAGCTCAAACAGGCCATGGTAAATAAGGGAGAGACACCAAAAAATATGCACTTGACTTAAGCGTTTTATTTACAAAACATAAATTAAATAGCGAAAGAGATGAGACTAGGACTGATGTGAGCGGGTGTGTGTGAAATAATAAAAAGGAACCAAGAAACACACATGCAGAGAGAGTCTACTTGAGAAGACTAAGGTGGCAGCTTTTATAGTGACTGGGAGTACTGGGCCTGGGTGCTACCAGTCAGCCCATGTGGACACAAAACTGCAAGACAGGAGAAAACAAGGCACAACCACACAGGCCAGAGGGCCGTCACAGTGTGAGTGTGTCCTACCCACCCAGTCATTTCCTCTCTACTGTGGAAAAATCAAACCGCCACAATTTAACATCCCTGAACACGCTCCGACCTCAGCCCGCTCCCATCACCAAACACAGACCAGCCTCATAGTCCCAGGGCGGTTTCACACTCGAACCGGGTAGTTCTTTCCTTGAACCAGTGTTTAACCACAGAAATCGGTACATCTGGCGGCAAATAAAAGCTTCTGTTGAATCTAGAACAAAAGTTTTGGTCCACCTAGATTTCAAGTGAACTCTGGTGCGGTCTGAGAAAAACATCTGAGCTCAGTTCAGCTGTAAAAACAGACTTCCAGCGGATCCTTAGTGTCAGTTTTTGTTTCCGTCTGACTTTGAATGTAATGATGAGCTGAAGCGCAAAAGGATCCCATAGAAGACCAGGAAATAAGAACCCTGAGCAAGATTCTCCTCCTGTGGTTCAGCTTAGAGTGATGCTGTTTAAGCTCCATCATCCATCAAAGAGACAACAACAGCAACAACAAGAGGATGCTACAAGAAAACCAACAAAAAGGGTGAAATAATGGGTGAAAAAAAGATGGGGGCAGCTCATCATGCATGAGATCTTCATCAGAAGAGGAAGCGCTTGAAGTTAAGAATCAGATTCAAGCAGGACAGGGATGTTCACCACCAAAGGAAAATCACCACAACGCTTTTCTACCACAGAACCTCTTAATGCTCAGAAAAACAGAAAGCACAAAGCCTCAAAGCACTTTCCATCAGTTTAAAGCTCTGCCTAAAATCAAGGGGACCCGTTTAATAGAGAAAAATGCGCTCCACACATACTCACACTTTACTCCATATGTATAAAATCTTTTTCTAAAAACACTTTAAGTAAACAAATGAGTCAAACTTCTTAAACGTGAGTGTGTCTGATTAAGTCTGAAATAGCCAAACAACAAATTTAAAAAATCCAAACATTTAAATTAGAAATATCCGATCACACAAAATGTACGGAGGTGACGCAACTCAGACATTCATCACACAGACTGCCTCCAAAATAATAATCAGTCTCACACAGATTGTGATCGCTGCTGTAATCCCACTGTGTGCAGGTAACTCAAAAAGTCCTAACAAGCATCCTGCGAGACAAGCAGCCGAAGAGATTAACGGGCCTCCAACTACATGACTGCATATTAAGAGCACTGTTCATGTGACTTTTCAAAGCATCACCTAGAGCAAAGACACTGTTATCACTACTTTCATTACAACACTTTACTTTTAAAACCTTATTCTGTCATGTAATATGTTTTCTGCAAACCAAACAGGCCCAGAAGAACTGAGTAACTCAGCAAGGATAATAGAGAGCTGAACTACGACCTCCAGCACAGAATCACAACCGACCTGGAACTTCAGAGTTTTTGTGCGAAATACTTTTTGACCAGGCTGCACTTTTTAAAAACCTGACAGCAGTGTGACTGGCCAGTGATGACGTACACCAATTTAATTATTTGCACAGTGTCTGCAGCCTCCTCACTGTGTGCAACAATCAACATCATCAAAGACGACAAACAAAACGCCGGAGAGAAAATATAGACTTGTTTCTTTTCTCCCCAGTCAGCTAAAAACATGACTGGTGAAGGAGGAAGAAGGACAAAAAGATATGAGATTTATTCAGAGATTTCACAAGTTGTCATCTTGGAAGTTCGACAACAACTACATAAGAAAAAGCGAAACTTATACATGAATTACTTTTTATTTCTGTTCATCTGCCTTGAACAGCTTATGACATAATGTCCCGACTGCTGAGAAGAATATAAATCATATTGTTTAGGACAACCAACAACATCAGTTGTTCATTAAATAGCTTCTTGATTGCTAAAAAAAAAAAAAAAAAAACTAACACTGAAATATTTGTTGTCTGGATTATTTTATTATACAGCAAATATTCAGAAAAGCAACTGATTTATGATGATTACCAGTATTGTGCAGCCTGGGTGGAGGCTGAATTAAAATCAGATGCGTGGTAATTATGTTTGGGACACAACACCAAGCAGGTTGTTAAAGAGAAATATGAAGCAGAATCGTTAAGCAGCAAGTGGAGGCTGATCAAGTTCAATCTCATACAGCTGAAAAACCAAATTAACAACAGTTTGCTCGGGCTTTGTGAATTTTGGGGTGAAATATTTTCATGCAAAACTCAAACCGAGAGACTTCACCTCTCCACGTGAAGCCAGGCTCATTAACACAGGTGTGTCCTCTCTCTGTGGGAGCCTGCTCATTAAAACACACTCCGCTGTTTTCATGTGGAGACTCAACACCCACAACACGCCAAACTCCATTCAGAAATCTGTCAGTTTTAATGCTGCTGTTGACTACATGATGCATTTCATCAGTAATTACTGTGGGACCCAATCTGTTGCTACAGATCGGACTGGTTCTCTCATCAATCCATACTTTAATTAAATTTTAAGAGGTGATTTGGTTCCAGTTCTCATAGTAGTCCTTCACATAACTGAAGAGAGAGAGACAGCAGGAATGTGAACATTACCAGAGATTTTTAATAAAAGTTTGGCTAAATTGTTTGTTATATATGCCGATTTTAAGAAGAGTTCATGTCAACGCCATAAATACTCTAACAAAATAAATATAGTATTCTAATATCGCGGATAGGCATGGCGACATTAAACTTCAGGATTCTTCAATACAGTTTGGCAGGTAATTCCATTCATATTTTCTGCATGCAAAGGAGCCGACAGGACGCAACTAACTAAACTGGAAATAAGTCATTAAGAACGTGTAATTTTAATAATATTTCTTCTACCACGCAGGACACATACCTTTCACATACTGCTAAGAAACTGAGGAACACCGGGAAACTTCCACATAAATGGAAGGACAAAAGGCAGGGACTGAACTTTGGTCTCCGGCAAAAGTGCATAGCCTAACTCACGAAACCGCAAGGTTAAGCTTTTCTGAAGCGTCTTAAGCCATTCTTCACTTTAACCTAACATAAAAAACAACGGCGCTAAATTCAATGAAATATCAACTTTTAAAAGTGAGTTGATTCCCAGCGCCTTCTGTCTCCCGGCTAAAGGCAGCCAGGTGGGCGCCATCAAACACCTATAAAACCTAAGAATTTATAGGAATATTTGTTGCCTTGTCTATGACATGTATGCCGAATTAAAGAGTAGGACCAACTAATTCAACAGACATCTTTTACAATAATGTGTGCTGGACCTATTCATGTGGAAAAGCAGTTTGACTTTAAAACACTACATTATTCAAGGCAGTCCGTCCATTCCACGACTAAACAGAGTGTGTTGGGGCTGTAAACTGGGAAAACTGGCGGGGGAGGCTGGACTGGGACAAGTTTTATTCGTAATACCAGCATCCCTATCATATTTAGACTCCCCACTAACAGACAAACTAATTTTGGGGTCAACAGATGGTGGTTTGGGAGCCCTAAAGAAGCCTCCAGACAAATGAATGGACTCACCTATGGAGACGAGTTTTATGTTCTCCTTGTCCAGGAACTCCAGAGCCACAGACACGTTCTCCAGCTTCATCTGCCTGAAGTTGGGCCTCGCGTGGTACTTTCTGTACATGTTCTTGTGGCTGAGGACCTCCAGCAGGGAGATGAGCCTCAGGCCGTCGCCCAGGTCCAACTGCAGATCCACGATCCGCTTGTTGACGCACTTCAGGTGCTCGTTGATCCATCGGGTGAAGGTGTTTTGCTGGATCTTCTTCCACGGAGCGTCCTCAGCCAGGTCCTTCTCTGTGGCCGGCATCTTTAACGGGGCTTCTTGTTCGGTATCTTTATCGCTTCTTGTCCGGACTTTGGTTGAATGTGTCAGAGAGCGTGCCGGTGAGCGTGTTTTATATTCCCGCGGTGTTTCCTCGGAGCAGCCTGAAGGTGGTCTGAAGTTTTTTTTTAACCTCACTGAGACTGACCGCCCGCTGCTGCGTTCAGGTGCTGCTTTTAAAGCTCGGACCTTTTTTCACCTCTTCTTTGAGGTTTTGCAACAGTTGCCATTGTCAATGTTGCATCACTGCCTCCTTCTGGACAGTGGTGGAAGGTAACTAAGTACATCTAGTCAAGTACCGCACTTCAGTCTTGAGGTACTTGTACTTTGCACAGTGGTGGATGAAGTATTCAGATCCTTTACTTAAGTAAAAGTACTAATACATCACCTTAAAAAACACTGTTAGACAAGTAATAGTCCTACATGGAAAATGTATAAGCATAGGTGTCATTTACACTGGGGATGCCGGGGACATGTCACCACCACATTTTGAAATGGCTGATTTTGTCCCCACTACTTTTTGGAAGCATTTGTTAAAATGTTTTATAAAATAGTTAACTAACAAATGAAAATGCTTTAAGAACGGTTTATTTGCGCAATAACAAAACATGCAATTTAATGATAGAAGTAACAAATGTGCATTGTCCAAAAAGATATAGAATTTATAGAAATTATTTCAATTCAAAACCCCCTAAAAATATTATGAGAAAGCAAATGCAGTCTATGTAAATATACATTTGCACACATAGTAAAACATGAAACATTAAAAAAAAAAAAAATGTTTTCACAGAATTAAAAATAACGTTTCATCGTGTTAGATAGCTGTCTTGTAATTTTCCAATTCTAATATTTATATTTTGGTTATAATACTATGATTGTATTATATTTCTGCATCATAGAAACTCAGTATTTTTATTGGAATCATGGCAACAAAATCTGTGATCTCCAAATTACCCCTTGGAACCCCCTCAAGGACTCCTGGGGGTCCCCGGACCCCAGCCTGTTTAGTGACCCGAGTCAAGCCCAAAGATAAACAGAAAGAACCAAACAAGCTCAAAGGTAAATTTCAATAAAAGACTTAACAATTAACTCAAGGTGCAGGTTTTATCTTTGTGTTTGTTTGAAGGTTTCAGATTAATCTCATGGTCTTCACAGGGGATGGAGTTTGCTCCATGACAACTGAGCAAACTCCATTCATTGAGGAAGAGCAGGTGAAAGGTCCGGAAATAGCTGTTTGGCTTAATTTAGTTTTTTGTTTTGTTGTCTAACCGTTCTGTTTAGTTGTATTGCGGGCAGGGGCCGCGTACAAAAATCTGGGCCCTGTACACAAGCATTCTCTATGGGCCCCTCTATGCATCCACAGTTATTTATTCTAGTATCCTTATGGGCCCTCCTCACATGAGGGCCCTGTATGCTCAGTCTCCTCCTCCCCAGTTCAACACCCCTGATTCTGGGATGTAATAGCTGTGTGAAGTTTTCTGTTTCTGCAAAAAGAGTCAGAGTGAGGCATCTCGCTGCTCGGATATGCTCATTAGACACTGGACAGATTCTGATCCTTGATACAAACTGACAGACTGGATTATTGATCTGTTCTGTTTTCACCTTCAGACTCACATGGATCAATAAACTTTGATTTGATCAGCTGCACATTTTAAGAGTTTAACAAGGAACAAGCTGAAGTTGCAGTCAGAGTATTTAATCTGAGGCTCAGACAAGAACAACCCAACCCTCCATGACAAGTCCTAACACACACATATACACACACACCTCTGTGTGCTGATCCTGCGTGTTCAGGGTCAACAGAAGAAAGTCAGGACATGACAGCGCTCCTACTTTGTGAACATACTGAAAAAAAACACATCCATTTCAACACGAGTACAAGACTTTTAACCTGACAGTAAAAAACGCACTGATCTACATTTAACCTGTTTCCCAATTTTTTTCTTTGACCCAAACAAACACAAACTTCACACAAATTGATTTATTTGTGTGAAGGAGTAAATCGGAGATCCACCTTGTGAAAAAGGTTAAACACCATCTGGTCAGAAGACAAAATGACACAATTATGACTTTACTCACAACTATCAGACAGCCTACTAAGACAAAGTGACGTTTGAATCACTATTAAGAGGTATTTAGTCAAAATGGAAAAAGTCCATTAAAAATGACTAAGTCAACATTTTACTAATTAGGGTGCAATTATGAAAAAAAGTCTTGACTGTTGAAGACAAAACTATGAGATACTACATTAAAATGATGACTATTAAAATTTTCATCTTAAAAATTAGGACTTTTTAAGTTGATTTTGTGACCTAAAAGTCCTAATGATAATTCAGGATTAGTACTTAGTAATCTTTATTTATCTTGAGTATTTTTATTTTTCTCAAGTCTAATTTTTCTTTCTTTTTCTGGGCTTTTATTGTCACCAGGAAAAGCAGTAAGTCTGTCAAACTACCTGCAGGGTTTTGTAAAAGTTAGCCTTCTGGTAATATCTGATGATCTTGTATGTGACTTCCTGCACTATGTTAAAAAAAACTGAACAAAAAACAAACTGAACTCCAACAGCTCAGGCTCAATTGATTTTCATTTTATTGGAGTTCATGTTTTCAGCTCACCGCTTTTGTTTTAATCTACTATTATTTAAACTTTTCCAAAATTAAAAAAGAATGAAAATCTTTCTGAAATATTAAATTTTCTGTCCAGTTTTCTGATTCAACATTAGACTCTGTAAGAGACTGAATCAGAGATCTGCAACAGTTAATTCCCTCTACATGTTGCAACCTTCTCGTAAATATGACATAGTTCTCCTGCTGCATGACTGATGTCTGTGTGTCGTGAGAAGACATCCGGCTAATATCAGAGCACACACACACACACACACACACACACACAGGTCCAGGCCTGTTTAATGTTGCAGCCTTTTTACATTGTGTCAGCATTACACATCTCTTCCCTTAAATTTTAATCGGTGTAAGAAGTACATTTACCGGTGTGCAAGTAAAATATTGAGATACATAAACTTCCAATATTTGGAAGGAGCCTTTAATTCCTTTCGCACAAAACTCTTGCTTCTATAAATTACTTCTATAAAAATGTGGCTTTTTTCATCGTTTTCTGTTGTTTACCAAACCGGCAAATCTGAATTATTTCTGTAAAATGGCCAGAATGATTGAATTGTGAAGAATCTAACTGATCTAATGATGTGTAGCAGGTTTAAAAAGCTTTATTGGTAGACACGATCATAGCAGCTTAGATTTAGCTCAAGCGGGCGACCCCGTTTGGCCTTAAGAGGTTTTATACGCCCAAAGATAAATCCAGACCATAAAAACCAGATAAAGCTTCTAACTGAGACCTGCATTTATTTAGCAAAACCAGTAGCCACGTCAGGCCAGTAAAAGGGACAGGCGTCTAATTGGGACTAGGCTTTTAATTAAAGTTTTATGGTATTTCCATATATTATAGGTATATGTTGTAGGGTGGAGTGGGGTAGGAACGCCCCCCTCTAAACTCAATGTTTATTTGCTGACACATAAAATAATATTTTATAGTTTTTTTTTTGTTTCTTGGAAATGGCCATGCTTGGGGTAACATAATACAAAGTAAAATAAATAACCTACAGTTGACAAATGATCTTACCCCACTGGAGGGGGGCATCTTGCCCCAAACATACTAATCTAGCATTTTACTACTTCAACCAAAAACTATAAAAATAACAACAATTGCACGACTTATCTTAAGGCGCCCCTTAATGTAAATATATACAACCCCACAATTTAAAATCTTGAATTGATGACATCTTAATCTTATTATTAGTCATAAGTCTTATATTCCCTGTCCTTTGCACAAATAATTTTACCAGAATAACTTCGCACAGTACAAATACTTGCACTCTAAATTTCATCTAAACCCCTGATTGCACTGCTTAACCTCTCAACGTTCACAGTATCATATTTCATATTAAAATGGCGGCATTAATACCTCCACCACAAATGTTAAGCGTCGTACACATGTGTAAGGATGAGTAAGCTGAACTAAATGCTGTGCAGCTACAGAAAAAATCATGACCGCTGATTCAAGCATGGGCTTAATTCTGCTCCTAAAGAGCCGGTCTGGACAAAATGGGACCAATATTGACCAAGCAATGGAATTCAGAGACTGCTGTGCCCACATCGTTACAGAGACCTGCCCCATCAACACCGGCAGCTGGTCCATGTTCTGAGCTGTCAGACTGTGGCAAGATTAGAGGAGGTGGACTCTGCGTTTTACATCAATGATGCTTGGTGTACAAACGCAGTCAAGATGGACTCCGTTTCTCAGGTGTCAGACTGTTTATTTTGAAGATGAAGCTTTCATACCATCATCGGTTTGCTGCTGTTTAAATTCTCCCCAGATGCAAATTCCAATAATGCACTGTGGAATGTTTCAGATTATATATGTGTGTGTGTGTGTGTGTACATATGTATATAACTATTGCTTTATTTTGTTTTATGTTACTATATTTTAATATAGGCCTACACTTAATTATATGTTGTGTGTGTGTGTAACACACATGAACTACAAATTTCATTTCGTTATGCAGCTTTGTGCTGCATACTGACAAATAAACAACCTTTTACTTTCAAAATAAAAGTGTTATTCTTCCAAGAAATCAACCTGACATACAAACATACATGCACACTTTGGGAATCCACTTCTTTTTAGGCATGTATCTAATTTCATGTACTGGATGTATTTATTGTACGTATTTTACTGGTGGAAATATTTTATACTCTGTGATGTTTTATTTTATTTTAAAAAGCCCAACCACAGACAGGGGATGCAAATAATTAATCTAGAAATCTGCATGCATGGCATCTACTTTATGAAGCAATGTCAAATAAACATGAAAATAAAAAATAACCTCAAACTACCTTTGAAATTTATCTGGATGAGAATAAACAGGATCTTTTCAGCCAGACCTGATGTGTAACCATTTGGTTATTAATGTTTTTTATTTGTTTGTTTGTTTATTAAACCGATGAGTTCAGCCCTTATCGTGAAGTTTGTGAATGAATGAGACGGAGGCTGGTTTGGTGGGTCAGCTTGCTACAACTTTAATCCAAACATTTCTCTGCATATTCAATACATCATCATACCTCATCTTCTACGTAGCTCCCTCTCATATCTCTAAACAATTTTAACAAAATAAGTCTAGTAGTACATCGTTCAATAACATTTTATTTTACAATTCTCTCTCTGTACTGTAGTGTTTTTCTCTTTAAACATCAGGAATATTTGTTCGTCGTTTCATTTATTTATTTTTTAAACACAGAGACAAGACAGAGTACACGAACGATGACAGACGCTGCTCAAGAGTCCAGAGTGTGAACTGAGACACACACACACACACACATCTAAATAATTTAATGTCTGCTAAAACATCTCAGCAGAGGCCACAAGCGTTGAAGTTTGGAGAGAAGCTGGTCTTCCTGTTTTTAAGAACAAACACATTTTAGCTATAATTAATCATTCTTCTATCTTTACATATCTAGTGGGGCAAAGCATTTAAAGTTTGTCCTGAGGATGGCAACAGCGAAAAGGCTGCGTTGTTCCCTAAATTAAGAGACACTCCTGTCATCAGACATCTTCCGATAATCAGGTGCCACCTGAGCCAACGACTTGGTCGAAGGCGGCCATGGGTCGCTGCTGAAAGCTCCAGAAACCGCTAATGACACATTGCAGCTCACAAATGTACAGCTTCTCTCCAGACCCTTGACACTGAGACCTCTGACAGTCAAATAAGTGTGTGTGTGTGGTTGCAGTTGTGTGCGTATCTGGCCACACACATACACAAACTGTGGCGTTAGTTACATCAGAGGCACTTAGACCCCGTTTTCTGTGCCCCGAAAATCAAAAAAAACAAAACAAAACAAAAAAGAATAAACCCAAAACTACCAAAAACCAAAGGAAAAATGAAAATAGATCTGATTTTTATTTTAATAAATTTGGCTTCAAGTTTTAAACCCCTAACTCCCCCGAAAAAGAACAAAACAAACAGAGAAAACGGCATGTTAAAAATCCAACATGGCCAACTAAAACGAGAACAGAGCAGGACTTCCTCAAACCGCCTTTATGTGAACACTTTCCAACAGACCCAGCCCCACTGTGAACTGATCCAGGTGACCTGACGCACTCCATCAGGGTTCACGTTTAATTTGTGCTCCGACAATTCAATACTTTACTACGAAGGTGATTTTCATATAAGTATTAACACAGTATTTTAAGGTGGAGTTATTTCGTTTTACTGACATGGAGCTGAAAGCTTTTGTCTTTTTGTGAAAATCTGATGGGATGCAGTTTACTGTGTAGTGGGGCTCTGTTTAACGTAAACAGAGCCAGAGCCACTAGGACCCAAGCAAAAGTCAACTGAGTTTTAGTACCAAACATTTCATAAAATTACCTCAAAATCTAAGGATCTGAAGCAGTTGCCTTCTTTGCTCAAATTGGTAATCGGTTATTTTTATAAATTTTTTAACCTGTCAAGGGCAAAAAATCTGATGTACTTCAAAGGAAAATGCCAAAATTTAAATTTAGAGTTTACTAGCACCAGATATCAGCATCTAAACTCCAAGTGATCATATTGTTGATCACCATCACCATGATGAGGAAGGTGACAGCACTGCACTGAGAACTTAAAGCTGAATGTGTAGATGTGAATGCACGGCCGAGTCCGTTTAAACTGTTAAAATTAGGTCTGACAGAGCTACAGGTAGACACCACCTTTTAACAGACTTCAATAGTCAATGAAATCGATCAAACGGTGAAAAGATGCTCCTCCCAGCAAATGCAGGCCTTATAGTTTTCATTGATGAACGTGAATCATGTTCCCCTGACTGGACTGAGGCTGCTGGAAAGTGTGGCACCTCCATCCCACTGGTGTACGATGGGACGGGGGTGAAGTCACCTCTGGCAAGTTTTTTTTTGTGTGGAAGCTCGGCCTGCTGGAGAACGCTTTGTTACCCAGAAATCAGCAGAGAGACGAAACCAGAAAAAAAAGCCCCCACCACAGCTGAGAGAGAGCCGACAATAAAAACAACAAAACTCCCCGCCGCAGAAAAAACAACACTCAAAACAAAATAAACCAAGAAGCTTCTGAATCCTCTGTAGAAACCACAACCTTTATATTCCCTCTACAATTATGTACAATTAGACTTTATACAAGTAAAGCAGTGATGCTCTCCTCACAGCGCTCTGTGTGTGCCCTAGGTGGAGCTGCTCTTGGAGAGGTTGGGGTAGAGGACGGCTGCCGTCACAGCGACCATCACTGCGATGACCGGCATCCAGGGACTCCAGCCGCTCTGTCCGAGAGAGAGGGGGAGAGAGAGGGAGACGCACGAAAACACAGACAAAGAAAAATCAGGTTAGTCTGCGTCGTCGGACTAAAGACTGGGCGCACCAGGAAAGAGAAAAAAAGACAGGAGGAAGATAAAGAGGAGCAGAGGGAAAGACAAAAGTTATAAATTATAAAAAGCAAAGCCTTTGAAGTTCCTAAAGTCCAAAAGATTATATTTTCTATGCTTTCTTGGGCACAAAAGTTATCTAATATTTATTTATAGAGATTAAGTGCAGTAATAAACACTGCCATTTAAAAAACATCAGTGTAAATGTGTGAGTGTTTGGATTTGGACCTGTAGACAACAAACCACTGAGAAAAAAACATTATATTTAGCAAAGCTGTGATTAAAATAACAGAGGAAAAATCAAGTAAATGTATCAACACTTTATCCTCATAATCTGAAATAATAAAACAAATTTTAAAAAACACTACACACGCCAATCTGTAGACACGTTAGATCATTCTTATATCTGGGTGTTTTTTTCACAATATTGTAAGTTTGATTTTAAAAACACTGGTCAGAGATGCTCCTCTTCCAGAGGTTTGCTGCCCCATTTTGCTGCAGCCAGAATGGGACAATACTGAAGACTCTTACTACTGCACTTGTTTTCCTTTGAGTTCTGTGTTTACAGAGAAAGTTTAATTTGAAAACTGCCATTTGGGACCAACTTAGCAGGCAACACAGCTCAGTGCATGCATGTACTGCACAGTTCTGCAGCATCTAGTGGTGGATGAGGCAAAGATACGGTCAGCCACCTGATGTAATGTTTCTAGAAAATGTCTCCCTTTCTTGTATTTTGTTCTTTACATTCCTCTGTGCCAACAGGAATTTCTCCTACACGAGCTTAATAAAGGTTTATCTCATCTTATCTTCCTGGTTGCCACTTTTGGACACATTCATCCAAATCATTTTTTTGCAAGAAGCAGTCAATACATAAATGCACACTTCAAAAAAAGGCTGTAACTCATTGGTTTATGTGCAAAATCTACTTTGGTCCACATTGGACATTATCTTGTTTCTCATGCACAAAATATAACAACTTAAATAATGAACAATGAAAATATATAATATATAAGATATGAAAACTAAATAAAAAATATAATATTTTGGGACTTCAGGACAGGAAAGGAAATAAAATGAACAACAAAGTAGCAGCAAAGAAAAATGAGGCCGAGGAGGTTACCTGAGTAGAAAAATAGAAACATTACAGACCAGTTTTCCGTCAATGCAAGCGACTGGAAGCACCGGTCAGACATTCCCAAACAAACAAACAGCAAACAACACAGGATGAACATGATGGACAGAATGATGGATGTTTTAAATATGAAGAGAAAAAGTATCAGTGTCAGGAGGAAACGTTTAAAAAAAAAATATGGAGAGTCAGTGGAAACAAAACACAAAACCTGTAAGCAGGTAAAGTAAGACAAAATAAAAATGTAGAATAAGTGAGATTAAGCAAGAAAAGTAATAAAGAAAAGTATGGCATAACCACAAACCCTGTTACAAGAGATAAAAGAAATGATGCATAAAATGAAATATACACCCTGACAGTGAGCAGGAGCTGTGAAGAGACAGTTAGTGAATGAATGAGGCTGAGAGTTTCATGAAAAGGTTGACTCTTTAAAGGGATAACTTCGTCTTCACAAGGCGCTGCAGAGGAATACTCCTAAATAAAGACTCACACTGTCACTAACATACTAACTTATACTGACCTGTTTGTGTTATGACTCAGGATTTTTCTTTTAATCAATACAAAATTAAAGAACTCTGCATCATTTGGGAGAGATTTCAATTTTGTGTAATAAAAATTAGCAAATCTTACTTTTGTTTGCCCTTTTCACATGACATCATTTCTATTTGTAGGTCCCGTGTAAAGTATAAATGAATAAAATACTTTAATTACTCCTGAATTTTGACTTGACCTGGTCTGAGCTCTAAAGCTGTGCAAACACTGTACCGATCAGCTGACCTGCCACGAGGAGCTAACACTGAACCTAACCACGGTTGTGTCAATCAACGATTCCAATAAAAGTTTATTCAAACAAAATGGCTGTGTCCTCGTCAATGTTGACCAAAAAAAAAAAAACAGGGAGGGACAGCAAACATTAAATATACAGGACCATTCTAACAAAGCCAGAAAGCTTTTCTTGCAGGACTGTGAGGACTAATGTTTCCCTGAAGATGTTGGGAGTCCGTCCCTTTAAAGAGCCGAGTTTGGTTTTAGCTGCAGCAGAGCAGAAGCAGAGGAAATGTGACTGACAGGCAGGCAGACTGAAACCCATGCAGTTAGAGCTGCTCAAACCAGAAGACAAACACACACCACCGAGGTGGTGATGATGATAATGATACTCAGTCTTACAGGAAGTGTAGGAGGAGAGGAAAGCGTCCTGCTGATCAGAATTCAGGGTTCAACCCTAACAGCCTGGTTACCTTTATGTACAGCAGTCAACACCATGATGCACTTAATTACAAATAAGTAAACTTTAAAACTTAACTAAGCCCAAATGACCCAAACTGGTCCCCTGTTCTCATCGGTTAATGTTGTTATAAGGGATAAAAACTAAGGTCATATAAGTTCTACTCGGATCCTCGTGCAACAGCAAATATTCCTGTGGTCCACAAATGTGTGAAACAACATAAAACTGTTTCATGTATGTTTGTCCAAAACCTTCATGTCCAGGTAAATATCACAATTTGGTGCTCAGATATTAAACTTCAAAACTTATACTGGTACTGACCAAATGTGCTCATCGAATACTGTCAAATAAGGACTTAAACTGACTGACTTAATCATAAATTAATAAATTGTACACTGTATTTTATCTACACAAAATTATTGTGCAGCTTTTTGAACATTTAATATTTTAGGAACTTCTGGCTTCTTTTGTTATTAAAAAAATTCTGTAATTTAAAAAAATCATACTGTAACTCTGGTATTGTATTAATATTAGTATAGAAACATTTCAAAGGATACAAGGTAGATTTAATTATCACTTTACAACACAGGGTTGAACAACAAGATTAAGGTTAAGCCCTGTATTGCAATCAAATCTCCCCTAACAGGACTGTGACGTATCCTGAGCTCCAAAGCTGAGTTGGATAGAAATTCTTGGACTCACAGGTGCTGTAACAAAATGAGGGTGCGTATCTGACAATATAATAGCTATAAATAGTTATTTTTCATCCAATGCGATTTGCAATTGCTATATATGTCAGAGACTGCACGCCTCTGGAGTTTAGTGTCTTGCTCAGAGACACATTTGTGGGTGTCGCAATGGGACTTGCCATGACATATCGCACCCTAATTATAACTGTCTCATAATCCCACACGGCATAAAATTCCCTATAGATTTGGAGGTAAAAGAAAAAACACAGCATTAAACAACTGTTGACTACTTTTTTCAGGAGCCCAGAGGACTAGAGATCATGAACGTGGTTTAGATTAAACAACAATAATCATTTTAGCCAAAGGAATACTGTGTGTTATTTTGATGGTGCTCAACATGTGACCCTGAATTCATCACAGAGCAGGACAATGTTTCCACCTGTCATCTTTCCTGCCACAGATGATGAACAGATGGAGGAAAAAGAGACAGACGGAGAGACAGACTGATGTCATGTCGGTGTGTACCTTTCTACCACAACTGGCCGAAACACCAGTACAGCAGAGCCAGGACAAGGCCAATGAATATGGCTTGGACAGGCTGCAATATGGATGGCTAGAGGGGGAGGGATAAGAAGAAATCAGCCGGCAAATCAACCAAAACCAACATGGAGGATGGAGCAGCTACAGCAGTGGGGGGAGGAA
>JAPMOB010224015.1:400-10763 GCA_029875015.1 Lepomis gibbosus
CATTGCACAGATGAATTGATGTGAACTAAAACTGAAATCTGGACACTGTGTGAATAAAACACAAAGTCCTGCGTTTAGTGAAGGAAACGTGCTGCTGTTGCTTCTGGGTTAATATTAACGTGCATGTTGGATTTTACTGCTGCGGGTCTTTTAACTTTACATCCTGTTAATCTGCAGCAATGCATCATGGTCTATGAGGTCCTCATGTGTCAGTAGCATCGCTGTCCTGTGAGAAGCACGTAAAGAACTGTTGAGTGGTTTCAGGTCAGTGAGGAAAAAAGGCTGTAAAGTCAGTTAAAATGAACAAAATAGAGAGAAGAAGAAATCTGACTGAAGCTGTCGGACACAAGCAGGAGGGTGAAAGTATAAAGTTACGTGGAAACAGCTGCGTAAAGTTCCTCACAGGTGGACTGAAAGCCCCCGAGACAAAGTCTGCAGTCAGAGATAAAACTAAAAATATAGCTGCGATGATGATCAGGATCCAAGCGAGTGATTAAACATTTTCAGAGGAGAAGAAGAGACGAGATTAAAGTGACGAAAGACTTTGGATATTTTGAGATAAGTGCGGAAACGCAGAGGAGATTTTTACAGCATCCCCTTTAAATCAGAAGCCTCGTTATCTGAACCTCTGGCTGAAATGTTCCAGCCAGCTGCAGGTCTGCAGTTTAACCTGTGCAAAGTCTTTTCATCAGAGGAAAGAAGGAAGGAAGTGTCGCAGGATCCAAATGAAACAGAGAGCTCAGACTCAGTCCGGCTCACCTGCAGGTCTGCAGCTGTTTCAAACTCTGACCGTCAGGATGTTGGTGAGAAGCTTCTGAAATAAATCCCACGTCATCCTGCTGGTTTTGGGTTTGTTGTTAATTATGTTGGTGGCATTTGATCCAAAACTGAGATAAAAAGAAAACATTGTTCAAACTGTGCAAGTTACAGCAGGAGACAGAAAAAGAGTCACCGTCTGACCTGAAACACTTTGACTCACTGGATATCGGCCGTCCGGAGAAGGACGGTGTTTGGCAGCGTTTGAAGAAAGACTGATGTTCATTTAATTAGTATTTCTGAAAAATGACTTCTGAGTCGACCGCAGGCTGCAGGGAGGCAAACCTTACTCGCAAATCAGCGGACGTGCTGAAATAATTTCAGCTCTGGAGGACGGGGGACACTGAGTATGAGCAGATTTTCTTAGGAATGAGAAATGTCCATTTCCTGTAATAAGCCACGCCCACTTTGCACAGTCGTTACTACATTTTATACATCAGCTGACCCGAGATCGTACAAACCGAATTTCATACAAATCCGTGCTGTGAATTACGAGGCATAAACTTTATGCAAGTGTAGCGCCCCCTAGTGGAAGAATATCCCAGCATGCTCAGCGAAGCTCGGGCCGAGCGTCTGAGCAGACGAGTTTGGTGACAAAAGCTTAAGCCAGTTTTGATTTACGGGCGTTTATGTGAAATTATATGTAAAGACACAAAAATCTGATTGATGGATTAAAATTCTTTTGATAACTTTTGACCAGCGACGTCTGCAGATGAAACCGTCTGGGACGAGTTCACACGACAGGTTGTAGAGAAAAAAGATAAAAGTCGGACAATTTGACATTTTTAGAGCCGAAGAGCCTCGAAGCAAAGAGATGAGACTGAAACAATGAAAGAAGTTGGAGTCTAAAGGAAGTAAAGCTGATCGTTGCAGCTGACCAGGTGACCTCACCTGGTCAGGTGACCTCCAGAGGACACGAGGGCCGTTATGACCCTGCAGCTGGTCGCCGTGATGTGTTCAGTGTGACGTGTTTCTGGGAGCTGTGTCCCTGCGGTCTCAGAGTGAAACTCGCCGTCTGGCCTGCGGCCCGTTGCTGTCGTCTCAAACCCCTGAAGAAGAGCGGGGGTCATGTGGGTTTGACTTCCTGCTCTGCTACAGAGGCTGAACGCCACCAGGAGCTCTGCACTCGTCAAACTCAAGCTCTTTATTAGCATTTTAGCTTCACTCGATGAGCCGCTGCTGTGGTTTATTTTCACCTCAGTCGCCACCGGATCACACCGGCGGCGGGGAGAGGGCGCCGCTCAGCTGACTCTCACTGCTGGAACGTGATTGGCTGTTTCCAGGAAAACAAGAAATGTGAACACGTTTAGGAGAAAATCTAATTTTTACAGAAAGCTGAGACTCTCCTGCTGATTCCTGCAGCGTGTGAACGCACCTGTGTTGGTGAGAGCTGATTGGACGAGCGGTCTCGTCTTACTGGCACTCCACTGAAGCCCAGTCGAGCCTGAAACCCTGTTAGGCTGCAGAAAGTTCCCATGAGGCCTCAGAGGGTGTGTGGTCACGTTAGAGGGCGGCTAACCTTTAAATGTGTGTGGGGGGGGGGCAAAGCAGGTTTTAACCTCTGACCTCTGTGCTCTCACCCTGCCCCGCCCCCTCAGGTCACCGATTGGACGACGTTCCGGCCGTGCGGCGTCACCTGGTGAAGCGGAGCTCCAGAGGGCCGATCGCCCACGTCACCAAGGATCAGACCGGCAGCCGAACGCCGTCACACTTCCAACACCTTCGCCCCGACCGGACGCCTCACGAGGTACGACGCCACGGCGCACGCGTCACGCTCGCTCCAGCTGTTCACGCACCTTCACACCTCTGACGTTAACACACTAAAACATTCTGCTCCCACAGTTTAGACCAGAAACCTGCAGGTTCGTCTCAGAGTTTTACTGGTAACAGCTGACGTCTTAAGTCAATGGGGGTCAGTGGGAGTTCTGAACAGGGTTTTAGCTGAGCCCAGCTCGGACTAGATGAAGACGGATCTCTGACAGTCTTGACAGAGGTCAGGTGAACCGGTTCCTGTGCTGCAGGTTCAGGTCTGGTGTGAACAGGATGTGACTCTTGGCTGTAAGGCGACAGCGGAACAATAGGAGCGTCTGAAATGAGTCTGACGGGCTGAAAGACGAGCCGGGAGCCTGAACAGCTTAATCCTGGTGGGATTGTGAACTGGACTCTGAGAGTAATGAGAGAGAGAGAGAGAGACAGGTGAGAGGAAGGTAAACTCAGAGGTCAGTCTGTCCCTGGCTTCAGTCGGATGAGGTCTTCAGGATGGTGGGTTTGGACCTGAAGAGTCGACATAGAAAGGTACAGCTGGTCCTGGTTCAGCCAGATTTCTCTCTTCATCCTGAGTTAAACCTGGAATCCATTTTCACCAGATTTGGAGACAGTTAGCTTCTCCTGGTCTTAGTTAGTCCACCTCAGCCTGGTTCAGCTCGTTTGGTCCTCCTTAGTCCGGCAGCGTGATTCATCCTTCTTTAGTTTATGTCGGCGTGCGAAGGTTCGCTGTTGATCTCCGGTCCACCTCCATCCCGGGCCTTGATCAGCGGATGCTGGCTCAGTGTCCTCCTGCCGTACTTGTGAGCACGCTGTGTAATTCAGCCCGTTCTGATCGTCACATGTGGACGCAGTTTGTGACGGTTCAGGCAGGTTTGTGAGATTAAACAGAAAAGAGTAAAGATTTTCATTTCAGTTACGTTAGTTAACTTAGGAGTTTAAGGACCTGCGTAGTTATTTGAACCCAAACCAGGATCTTTTCTGAACCGTAACGAGTGGTTTTTGTGTCTAAACCGAACCAAACTGCAGCGTGCCTTTTTATTTTGAAAGTCTGACTGGCCTCTTATCCAGGATAAGAGGATGAAGACGGAGGGACGTCTAACCGGACGTTGCTTAATTATTGTTGCTAAGTGACGCTTACTTGACCGCGGAGCCTTAAACGTCGAACAGTGAGGCTAAAAGGTTCCCAGGACGTTAAAAGTGACGCCAAAGGTTCTTGACCAAACGTCACTGTGATGAGTCGGGAATGAGAACGTGTTCCGCTCTTCATCCTGTGGAACCAACTTCTTTATGTACTTTATCGATACGTCACTTTAGGCAACCTGTCCTTTTGTTAGACGTGTTAGCAAGAATAAATATGCGACGTCAGGTTAGACTTTCAAAATAAAACACCTGGTTAATGTTGTGAAACAGTGAAACCAATCCTGGTTTGGGTTAAAATAACTCTGTTACTCAGGGGACTTTAATTAATTAACGTCTCTTAACTGAACGTAACATCACTGAAATGAATCAACGTTAACTTGAAAAACGAACGCCGGCCTCCTGAAAGTCAGATTTTTGTCCCGCCCGTCCACCTCCGGACGCTGACTCACCAGAAAACGGTTTGCCCCAGAGCGCTGTGACGTGAAAGGCTGCCATGTGCGTCGGTACCAGACGGCGAAAGATGTGACAAAGACGCTCTGGGAACGAGAACGTGCTGAAGTACGAGGACAGGAACACTGTAGGTGACGAGTTTGGATCAGGGTGGAGGTTAGCTGCACCGTGGTCATGGTGGAGAATCAGAGTCCTCACAGTAAACCGGTTCATGTGTGAACCTGTTAGGCGGCTGGTGTAACGGGGAACATGGTGAAGCTTTACATTTATGGGAAAGGACTGGTTGAAGGCTGAATGGAGGTTTGGTCTGGGGGCAGAAATGTAGGGGTGGTGGTAAATTCACAGGAAGTGAAGGTAGCGTCCTCAGAATGACGGGTTTCCTGTGTGTCCAGGTGTTCGTGGAGCTGAACGAGCTGGTGATCGACAGAAACCAGGAGCTGCAGTGGAGGGAGACGGCTCGATGGATCAAGTTTGAGGAGGAGGTGGAGGAGGAGACGGAGCGCTGGGGGAGACCTCACGTCCCCTCCCTGTCCTTCCGCTCCCTGCTGGAGCTCCGGAAAACCATCTCCCACGGTGAGGAGGCGCTCTGCCGCCCCCCAGGGGACAGACGCCGACGCTGCACCGTGTTTTAAAGAGGTCACGTTCAGAACTGGTTTCCATGGTCCTCTCTCTGCTGCAGCTCCTCTGCTCAGTCTGAATATGGCCTCTTTAACAAACACAGCAAACGTCTCCTAAACAGTGTCTCAGTATCCAGAGATCCTTCTTAATTTGAAAAGTCCTTCTGAAACACGAGTTAAGTTCTTCATGACTTCCCCATTAATTTGCACATGACTGTGTGAGGCGTTAAAGAAGTTCAGGGATTCTGGTTTCTGGTTCCTTTCAGCTTTAACAGATCAGGACACATTAATGGAAACATTTCTAAACATTTCTACATTTGGGTTTTAATGAGGTTTGTTTTTCATGAGTTAAATAATGTTTAAAATAACCCGGCCGCTCACGGTCCTTTAATGTTCAGAAAACACACCCTTGCTCTCCTTCTGTTGAGGATCTGCTCAGTTTCAGCTCCCTGAAAAGTCCCGGGCCTCCTGTTGGTTTTCTTTTCAGGGGCGGTTCTGCTGGACCTGAGGCAGGGGACTCTGCCGGGCATCGCCCAGCAGGTGGTGGAGCAGATGGTGATCTCAGATCAGATCAGAGCTGAAGACCGAGCCAACGTCCTCAAAGCCCTGCTGCTCAGACACAGGTCCGCGTCCAAAACGCTCGTCATTTATGTTTCATCAGTGTTTCAGTTTCATCCACCGACTCAGGAGGTGTGTTTGTTTGTTTCATCAGCCACCCCAGTGATGAGAAAGATCACAGCATGTTCAGCAAGAACATCTCTGCAGCCAACATGGCCGCCCTGATGGACAGACACAACGGCCAATCAGAACCCTCCATCAATCCGACAAATCACAGAGAGGCTGACGGAGAGAAGAACAAGGTATCAAAGAGGCAGATGAGTTAGTGACAGATCAGATTATGTTCCTTTGGCTCAGCGGGTCATCAGCTGATCACAGGGTTCGATCCCCAGATCCTCCCGTCCACATGTCCACATGTCCAGGTGATCCTGGGAAAGACATTTTAGGCAGCAGGCTGCTGTGTAGCTCTCATTGCCAAATATGTACTCTTTCTCACGTCTTCTGCCGAACCAACGCACAACGAAATCTGTTGCATCATAGCTGAACGCACCAGGGGAACAGACCCAGGTGGACCCAGGTGGACCCAGGTGGACCCAGGTGGGCCCAGGAGACCAGAGTTGGTTTCCTGCGTGATTCCTTTTAGTGATGTTTAAGTTCCATACATAAGTACGTCCCGTAAACAACGTAGATATTTGAGCCCAAACCAGGACCTCCAAACCTAAAGGACGCTGTGACAGGTTTGAGTTTGGGATGGTTGTGTCGCGTGCTCGAGTTGGAACTACCACAGGATTTTTAGGCTTAACGCTGGGATCTTTCCCCCGGAGGAACACAAGCTCAGTCGTATCTGAGTTGACTTTAAGTGGTGCCTTCACATGCGTTATGAAAAATCAGCCAGGGGAACGCTGATACACGTAAATGTCAGACACAGTGAAAGGAAAGAACAGCTGGATGTGATCGGGGTGGCGGTGCTGAGAGAGGCCAGCGAGTGACTGACTATCAGCTGGGTAGGACTTTATTTTACTCCTCCGTTAGCCTGATGAGTGTGTGTGTGTGTGTGTGTGTTCAGAAAGAAGCCCCGCCCCTCTGCCACTCCAGATCCAAACATGAAACGAAGCTGATGGAGAAGATCCCGGAGAGAGCCGAGGCCACCGTCGTCCTCGTGGGTACGCATCACAAACGCATCACATATGCATCATCACCTTCATTCAGGTGTTGAGCTGTAGAGCAGCGCGTTCAGAGGGTTTAGTGCATCCCTCTGCTGTGTCTGCAGGCAGTGTGGGCTTTCTGGACCAGCCCTGCATGGCGTTTGTAAGGCTGCAGGAGGCGGTCCTGCTGGAGTCTGTCCTGGAGGTTCCTGTCCCTGTGAGGTTCCTCTTCCTCCTGCTGGGCCCGCCCACCGCCAACATCGACTACCACCAGATCGGGCGCTCCATCTCCACGCTCATGTCCGACAAGGTGAGTCCCTGCACAGGTAACGCTGTCTGCCACTTTTTGTGATATGACCTTAATATGGCGCCAAATTACAAATCGGTACCCTGAACCTGCGTGATGTGGTTCAAGCTGTATGTCTGCTCTTTCAGCACTTCCACGAGGCGGCGTACCAGGCTGATGACCGCCAGGACTTGCTGACAGCAATCAACCGGTTTTTAGACTGTAGTGTCGTCCTCCCTCCCTCGGAGGTCGGCGGCGATGAGCTGCTCCACTCGGTCGCTCGCTTCCAACGAGAAATGCTTCGAAAGAGGGAGGAGGAGCAGAGCGGCAAACTGCAGGAGAAGCAGACCCGCGCTCCCCAGGATGAAGGTCTGTTATCACAGGAAGAGCTTTTCAAAGTGGTTCCTTCTTATATCAAGGATGTTTTAGCCTTTAACAGGAAAGAAACAGTGACAGGCTGACAGGAAATGAAAGGAGATGACAGACAACAAAGGTCATGCAAATAGAAATACCCTGTGTGTTTCTTTGTTTTCGATAATTTCTAATCAGTTTCAGTGCTCTCAGGTAAGTAAGTATCCAAGTCTTAGTCTTGATGCATTTCACTGAATCTTGTAAAATAAAGTAAAATAAAGCTTAAAGAGGGGATTTCACTGTGGAGCTCCCGGTCCTCTAAGGTAAAGTAGCATGTCATCAGCAAAACGTTTTGTTGACGTTGATGTTCTGATGCCATGTGTAACGTTATGATGTCAGTACAGGAGCTCCATCTTATCTTCCAGATGCCCTCGTTCCCTCCAAACCCAGCGATGAGCCCTTGAGACGTTCAGGCCATCTTTTCGGAGGTCTGATCAAAGACGTGACGCGACGCTACCCGCAATACCTCAGCGACCTCCGAGATGCTCTGAACCCTCAGTGCATGGCCGCCATCATCTTCATCTACTTTGCTGCGTTGTCGCCTGCCATCACCTTTGGTGGACTTCTGGGTGAGTCTGGAATTCAGAAACACATTGACAGAGGTTAGAATAAAGCCTTCATTATTGGAGAAACTAAACTACCTGATGAGGTTTGGTTGAACGAGTTACAAATCGCTTTGAACTTGATTAAAGCAAAGGCTGCCTGGGTGCTCATCTTCTTACATAATTAGGTACACTTTTGTTTTCAAAAGATATTTCACCTGTTCAGCCTTATTCTCTGTCCTGTGATACAGGTGAGAAAACTGAGGGTCTGATTGGCGTGTCAGAGCTGATAGTTGCCACGGCGATGCAGGGCATAGTGTTCAGCGTTCTAGGAGCTCAGCCTCTGCTGGTGATCGGCTTCTCTGGACCGCTGCTGGTGTTTGAAGAGGCCTTCTACACTGTGAGCTCACCTGAAAATCTACACACCTGTAGCAAAATATTATATATGACAAACTCCACAGCATCATCATGTCTGCAAACCATTTCCCTGTTAGTCCACAGAACCCACCAGAGAGATGCTTTCTGTGTTCTCTGTTTATTCTCTCTCCATAGCTGTGGTAACTCATCTCAAACCACTGTGGTGTGCCCCAGGGTTCTCTCCTGGGTCTTCCTTTGTTTGTCTTCCCCTTGATCAGATAATACATGTATGAAAGTTCACTTAGCACTCAGGAAACCACATTTTAACACCACTCACTCTGTGTTTCCGAAGGTTTCAAACCACATCTTATGTTCTTCCTTGTTAGAACGTGAGCTAAGAATGGAGTTTAGGTCACGTGGCAGCAGATGGTCGTATATAGGGTGCAGACGGTAACCCCTGTGTGGAGTGTCAGATGTGAATGTCATTCTGAAGTCAGACTGTTCTGTCTTAGTGCCAGACTTTATGCTGCCTTTCATAAAAAATAAGACAACAAGTTTCACACAGTGATATCGGTGAGTAGTGAGGTTCCCAAAGGCAATCCGTTTGGGAGAAGACACCCCTGGTATCGAATTGGTACTCAGTATCAGAAGATAGTCTGAGCTGAGTTATTGGAATATGTAATGAGATAGAAAAGGTTTGGAAACACAAAGTGGACCTTGTTCTGAGCAGCATATTAAATGTTTGAATTGTTCCTTTGTTTGAACTCTAAGCTAAGACGGAGATGATCATTTAGGCTCCGACTTCACCTGGTTCTGGATCCGTAGATCACGTACAAGTGGTCCACAATGCTGCTGCAAAGGAAAGTATGTTGTCAGCTTATTTGTTTACTGTCCCCTGAACTCCACCTGGTCTGTGTGTAGTTTTGTAAAGACAATGGGATCGAGTATCTGACGGGCCGGGTGTGGATCGGGTTCTGGCTGGTGCTCATCGTTCTCCTCACGGTGGCCTTCGAGGGAAGCATCCTGGTTCGCTTCGTCTCCCGTTTCACACAGGAGATCTTCTCCTTCCTCATCTCCCTCATTTTCATCTATGAGACCTTCGCCAAACTGATCAAGGTGAGGTCAGAGGTCGCAGGTCAGCAACAAGCACAGCCCGGGGCTTACGAAAGATCATTTATAGATTAATTCATAAAAAAGAAAGTGTAATTTTATCTTAAGCATCTGTGATGTTTTTATAAATAAACAGTTCATCTAGAATTTTTGTTTAAACCTGCGGTGGAGCTTCTGTCTCCGTCTGACAGAGAGCGTAGAACAAATCTCTGTAGACGTGGAGGCTCGGCCATACTGAGCTGCTGCTGTCGCTACGATCGCTCCACCCTGCAGCTCTGCCAATCCAATGTTTTATGGTTGGCATGAAACACAACACTACATACATGTAACAGACGTTCATTTAGATGTAAAAGTCCTGCACTCCTGTAATGTCATGGGCTCAGCTCTGACACGGGAGGGTTTGGGGCCCAGATGCAGACACACAAGGGGAGCAGGTAGAAGTATTAATTCAAACATAACAGTAAAAACTTACGGTGATGGTGAGGCAGTCTAAGGACAGAACATCTTTAAAGAAAAAACAGGAAGCATGGAACACCGCAGAACTCCAGCTTTAAGTCATGACTTCATTTTGATATTGACTTAAATGATATTAAAGGAGGAACCTTGTGACAAATTTGGTGCAATGTTTATTTGTGTTTCCACTATTTTTTTTGAAAAGTCATTGTTTTTTAGGAGAGTGTGACAAGACCGGAGGGAGCCGGCGCCTCGGGCTTCTCACTGACAAACAGCCACGTTGAGGTTTTTCCTGTCTTTGTTGGTCTTTTCCAGATCTTTCAGGAGCATCCTCTCCAAAACTGTTACCGTGGAAACAACACAGTCTCTCCATCTCTGTGCAACTACACCGCAGCCGCCGAGGATCCCGGAAAGGTTGTCGGAGAACCAAACACGGCCCTGCTGTCGTTCGTGCTCATGGCGGGAACATATTTCATCGCTTTCTACCTGCGGAAGTTCAAGAACAGCTCCTTCTTTCCTGGCAGGGTCAGTACATACAAGCACATGTTCAAGTACATGCAGCGATGTGTCCTCAGGTAAAGGCACAGGTACACCAACAGGTACACCAACAGGTAAAGGCACAGGTACACCAACAGGTACACCAACAGGTAAAGGCACAGGTACAACAGGTAAAGGCACAGGTACACCAACAGGTAAAGGCACAGGTACACC
>JAPMOB010224017.1:0-23222 GCA_029875015.1 Lepomis gibbosus
TTGTGTTTATGTGGCTTCTTGGGAGTTGGGGATGGGTTAGTTTCGTGTTGCGTCTGGATCCCTAGGCCGGGCGTAACAAAAGGTATTATCGGAATAGCAAAACAATTGGTGCATTTTTAAATGTAATGAGTACATTTTCACATCTTAGTTGAACTTATCACAGGTGTAACTCATGAGCTATCCGTTCCAACGCGTATGTGTGTGTCCCACAAGGGGAAAACAGGGTTTCTGTTTGAATAACAGTGCCAGAACTAAGTTCAGCCCGACAAACAACCAAAGCACATCAGTGATGAGCCACCTGGTCCAGAGCCTGCAGCCATCATGTGGCACAAAACAATGCAAGCTGAGAGGATTAATGTAGCTTCAGTGTCACAGAGCAACTAGAGGAGAAAGATGAAAGACTAGGGTGGGACTGAGGTGGCACGGGGTTGTTGGAGTTGACACCTGAATAGGGGGAGATCTCACAAACACTTCCACTGCCAAATATCAAGGAATTAATGAGGATCTAAGGGTATAACTTAAACTATCTTTTAGACTGAACTACATCAATTTTACCTTGTTGGAAAGCTCGCTGCTCCCTCTCCTGGAAGCTTCCTGCCAACATATCACAGACTAGGATGCAGTGAAAGTTTAAAGTTACCTACAACCACTTTACTTCATTCTCCCTTACAATGTCTTGTCTTTAACTTAATTCCAAAAGCTTAGTCACTGAATGTGTTGACAACGATTAAATTTACATTAAATACAGACAACACTCAGAAATGTTAAGACATAACAGAATCATGTCTTACATTTCAGAAAAAAGATGCTCCTTCGTTTCTATGCAGTAATCAATTTAGGTTAAATCCACATCTATGTTTTTCTGCATTTCCACCTTAAGTCACAGCCTGACAATTATTTTTTTTTAAACAAAAAAAAAAAAAAAAAACCCAACTTGTTTATCTTTTCATCCAGATACCTGTCAGACAGGCTATTAGGGTTAGGTCTGGTATCGTTTAAAGTTTTACAATACCAGTACTAAAACAAAACCAATAGAGTACTTTATTCGATACCTTGCTATTTTTTTTTTGTTGTTATGGACAAGCAAGGAGATCTTTTTCTTTTTTCAAAAACCTGTTAAAAAATAAAAATTATTTGGAAATTGAATCAGATCACTCTTCATCCTAATTAGGTCATCCTCAGAGAAAGGGCAACAGCTTGGGAGTTTTTAGCCTATCTAAATGAGAGAGGGGGAGTGAAACAGTTTAGTGACCACGTGAGTTGTGGAAAATTGAATTTAAGTTAAACTTTTCATATGTTTGTCAACCACGGAGAATTATTTTGTTAACTTTCGATAAATAAACTGAATTGATAGATCTCCGCAAGTGTTCCTTCTAAATCTCCTCTAAAAAAAGACGACAGTAAGAACTAGAAAACGAGAAAGGAGTCGGCTAAACCAGGGGATCCCAAAACTTTTAGCCCACGACCCCCAAAGTAACCACTATAAACATATATAAACATTGCGCGCAATGTACCGCTCACGCACTATAGGCGTATCCAAATACGAGCATATTGACAACACAAAATAACAACTGATTCTGTCACTAATATGTCGTAAATCTGTCGCAGTGACCTCAGGGGTCAGCGTGGTCAAAGAAAATCAAAAGAGCTGTTCCCTTTTTATTTATTAGCTTGGTTTTATTTTAAATGTAGCCATTAGTTTTATCTTGTGTTACAGTCATGGCTAAAATATGCTATTTCTAATAGTTTTTAAATTTTTATTTTATTTCTGGAAATCAACTTGCGACCCCCCCCTCTCTGGCTCGCGACCCCTGTGGGTCCCGACCCCCCACTTTGAGAATCACTGGGCTAAACAAGTCAATAAACTACACTTTTTGCCGTGATCGGTTTACAAAAAAGTATCAAATGAAGTACTGGTTTGACTGCAGATCTTTCGATAGAACTCAATACTGGGCTGTTTCGGTCAATACCATAAAAAGGTATCTCTACTCGATACCCATCCTAATTACAGAACAGCCATTAGACCTCATGTACCTTATAGTTCTAATGGATGATTGCAGTAGGGATCCCTACAGCAGAGTGCAGTAGGGATCTGTGGAACCAATCTTGGAGTTCAAGTCATTTCCAAGGTAGACTAAAAATGCATTTAGCCTACCTGTTGTTTCAAAGCTTCCCTGTAGCTCAGAATCTTCTCCCTGGGTGATCTGGAACTCTCTGAAGGGAAAGCCCTGACTTGCGAGTCCACAGTAGCAGCCTCATTGCTAGGCCTGCCAGGAGAGTTGCAGAATCACACTGCTCAGATCTGAGTATGACTTTTATCCTGTTGTGTATCTTATTTCATCAAATGACATCCAAACGTACTTGACACAAGAAATTCCATTAGCGGTCGCTGGGCAATTATCCAGTTTAATGAGACAATAAAAGCCTGTTTCTCTATCAGAACACAACACGTAGGTGTGAATCCAATTTATGAGGCACTTTACACAATTATCTTATTTTTGATTATATGCATACACAATTAGTTTAAGTGTTGAGTTGAAAGGACCGCCAAATTACCATAAGAAGTTTGTGTCCTGGTAAGGCAGATACATTTACTGCTACTTCGATGTTGGAAGCTAATCATTTTCTATCCTGCTTTCCAAGTCAAAGTACTTAAAAAGAGATATTTACTGGTTTGGAGGGTCCGGGAAGCTGCTTCCACTGTGCTGGCTGTGAGGGCTGTGGTTACCGTACTGGCTGGGGACAGACCCGCCCGGTGGTACGTTCCAGTAGGACATGGGAGGGCCAGCGCCAGGAAGAGACAAGTGACCATCTGGTCAGACAAATGAAACTCAAATTGGAATTGTGACGATAATGCTGAATGTAGCATATTTGTATAGACTATTACCAGTATCTTCGCTAAATGTGACGTATACCATAGACAAGAAAGTTGTTTAAAACAGAGGAGCCCAGTGCTTACAGTAGGCTGCGTTTGGGTCAAGCAGGTTCCTGGAGCCGTAGTAGTGATGAGGCTCTCCATATGGGTTTCTGTAGGCTTCACTGAGAGTTGAAGGAGGATGAGGAAGGAACAGGTTCATTCTGGAGATACAAAGTAGTACATCAAATAATCAATGATGTTATATAGCACAGTGTTTCGTTTGCAGATTAAACATTTTCTGCAGGTCCTATTTTTCTCTCTGTATCTGAAGATTAAAGTGTTCTATATAATGTATTATAATAAGAGCTACAGAGCAGGAGGTTAACCGGCCAGGCTAAAATAATTTAGTTAAAAGTTACTTTATACTGAAGTTCATTTTAACTAAATGACTTGCTTTATTCTCAAACAGTCACAGGTAACACAATCCATTTGTCACGAGGTTAGCAAAACAAGACAGTCATTTTTAGTGAATCAGTTTAGAAAACATTGCAGAGTACTGGAGTAGCAGCAGTGAGCTGATGGATGAACAGCAGCAGGCGACACCGCCAACTCCCCAACAAGAGAAGTAAGTCTGATTCTCTTGCTGTTGTGTGGAAAATTTCATTATTACTGACTTTATCAAAAACCTTGTGAGTTTGTTTGGCTGCACTGTGAACAGATACACCAGTTGTTCTTCTGTTATGTAGCTGCTAAATGAGGGTTTATGTCATATTAAACTGCACATGGTATTACCACAGTGAGGACACATGTCTTTAAATCAAACAGGATGAAAATCTTGAACACTGTGTAAATGGTTTACGTTCAGTGGATACCTGGGAGTGTCCATGGCTCTGGGGAATGAGAGGGCAGCAGGCTGGCTGGTGGGAGACAGGCCTCCTCCTGCCAGGCCCAGGGCAGAGCTGTACTCCAGCATTGGGGACTGGAAGGCCACATGGGGCTGTTCAGGAGGAGGCATCTCTTTGCCTTGAACACGCCTGGATGATTTTTCACTCTCTCCCGTTGCTGAAGGCTCCAAAACCAAATGATCTTTTCTCCTGCCCAGTCCAAATTGCCTGATTCGGTCCGGCTGATTTGTGGACAGAGACAAAATTGAAAGATAAACAAATACTGTAAACGCTAAGTAATGAAAATCCCTTTGATGTCTCCCCTTAACTCTAAATTCATCTTTTTATTTTCTGCACAAGCATTTTACAGTTATATTAATATTAGCAAGGCACTCTGGCCTTTGACCTCATTTTGGTGATTTAAAGGAGAGAAAAAAAAAGAATTAAACTTGCAGAGTTTGCAATGAAAAGAAATATTAGACACATCCATCTTTCACTGATTATATTCTACAAATGTGGCTGTAGGGTAAAATACTCAAAAGGTCTATGAAGTTGGGAATTCACATCCACCCACTGGTGAAGATCATCAACAATCTTCTACATTCAAAGTAAATTAGAGTTTGCCACCTGACCTGTTTCTCAGGATCATTTGCACCTGTCGCAGCAACTTTCAGCTCCAAATCTTTCTCCCTGCAACAAGGACACACACACACACACACGTTGCTAAGCTAATAACGCTCATCCACAGGGATTGTCAACAAATGAGAAAGTGAAGGTTCAGGGTTTATAACACAAGACATATTACACAAAAGCAGTGTTGGGCATGTTACTCAGAAATTGTTATATTATATATGTATGTAATATATGTAATATTACTAGTTAGTTATTACTCCTTAAAAAAGTAATTATATTACTTCACTTATTACTGGGTGATAAAAAGTAACTAGTTTCTTTACGGTTGTAGATTACTATATTACTTTCACTACCTACCAAAGCAGTCTCTCCTGACTTTCTTAACGCCACCGACTAAAATAAAAAGTAAAGCAAGTAAATCCCGACTTTTGAACTACTGTTTTTCTGCACATGTATTTATAAGAGCAGTATTCATTATTTTTATAAAACATACTACGTTCCTTAACGTCACTCTCTCCTGACAAGTCCAAGCTTCACTGGCAGTATTATACTATTCAAACACAAGATTGTTGCTTGTAGTAATAGAACATTATAGCTTCTCTATTGTGGCAGCAATTGCAAGTCTGTCTGAATATACCTGCCTAAAATGTTATTTCAGGTGTTACATTGTTCATGAAAAGACATGAATGATTGACATTGTACCTTTTCTTGTTCCTATGCTGTTCCGCTATCTGCTCCTGCAGCTCCTGTCTGTAGCGCATCTTCCTCCTCTGTAAGGCATCTTCTGTGTCGGCTACTCCTGAAAACATGGAACACCATTCTTTTTAAAAGAGACCAGATTTTTTTAGTAATTTAGTAATTTAGTTTTGGTTACAACACGTTTAAATTGATTTTGTGCAGAGTCATTTCTTATTAGGCAATGTTCATTAAATGTTGGACCTTTGTTATTTAAAACAAACTTTTCAGGTGCAAAATGCAAAAAGGTCCTTTAACCTATTATAAGGCCAGTGGCAAACTCTGCATCCTCATTTTTGTTCAGTGCTTTTGGTCTTCTGCCTTCTCTGACAGAACCATCTGGATTCTCCCTCTTCTCTCTGGGAAAAGCGGGGAAAAAACAGATTGAAAGAAAAGAATGAATAAGGAAAGACAAGTCAACATGTTTTTAAACATACAGACATAAATAAACAATACAAAGGACCATTTTTCCCAGGTACCTGCCATCAGGCTTAATGGGTCGCCACTTCTCATAACTGGCCTCAACCCCCGTATGTCTGCGCCTTCGCCCTTCCATCAGCTCCAGCTCCTCCTTGAAATCTTCCTCCTCTGACTCCTGGTACACAGGCTTCCCCAGCCTGTCATGGTAAAGTGCTGACGACTGCTCCTCGTCCTCTTCAGAGCAGAGGGTCTTAACCTCAGCGAGACGCAAAGCCTTTTGAAATCCCCTACTGTCCTCTGTAAGAGTGGCTGCATCCCTGCGCGACGGAGGTCGCTGTTTGGGAAGAACACCTGCCTGGTCTTCAAGCAGGTGTTGCTAAAAGGAAACATGATTGTCAAAAACAGGGCGTGAAGCTATAATCATGTCCACATCAACCATTTAAGCATAAATGTCAAGCTATCAAAACTACAATTTAAATTTCTTGATTTGATGTGGTTCCCAACCCTTTTTGGACAGACATTAACCCCACAGTAATGTCTGATGAACTCCAGGTCCGGTACCCTTTCATCAACACCATGCGTGATGTTATTGATTTAAACAGGTATTATCTAACTATTTAAAAATATATAAAAGTAGATTTCCCCCCATACATTCCTTAGCAATATCCACAATTTCTCTATAACTTTTAGCTAACTGTTTCAAGTCTTTACTTTTAACTAGCTGCTTCAGGTGTCCATCCATTACTTTTAGCTAGCTGTTTCATTCATTACTTTTAGCTAGCCATTTCAGGTTTAGCTAACTGTTTCAAGCGTTTATCCATTACTTTTAGCTAGCTGTTTCAAGTGTTCATCCATTACTTTTAGATAACTATTCTTTTCAACTTCTCTGCTTGCATCATAACTGCTTTTCACTATATGACACATTTAGTCACAGAGTTCAGGTGTCATAGCTAAATTACTTTTTTCACAATGTTTCTTCATTGTATTTTGGGAAACAAGAAGGCATAATTATTGAAAATAAAGGAACGTTAGCACTAGGTTTCTGTGCCACTTATTCCCTTTGAGTTAGTCTGCTTTTCCATAGATTTTGTCTGGCATCCATAAGGATGTTTTGTTTTCTTTCATTAAAAGCTGCCTAGTAACACAGTTAAATTTGCTATATGCCAGTAATAGTTAAAGATATAATTTTTTTAAATCAACTGACATCACAAGGTCATTAAAGAGACATTTACCTTGACAGACCTCTTGTTATCGGGTTGGATTAATGTTCCAGGGTCAAAGTGTTTTTTCTGTAACATAAAATGTTACTGTCATGATTCCAACATTGGGACTTTTACTCTTCCTATAACACATGCACCACAAAAAGCAGTTTTAACCTAAGGACCAAGCTGAAGGAGGATAAGGATAAGAAGGATAAAGCTCAAATGTAAATCTGAAAAAAGCTGACAACTAAGTCAAAAACTGGAGCCACAATGTACCCACCAATATTAGTGTAAACAATAACTACGTATAGAGTGCAAATTGTGGAGTTTATGCTGGATTTCCTTAATAATTACATTATGCAGTAGCTTTTTCATATACCCACTTGAAGTCAAATGCCTTATAAACACAACTTGATCATGTGATATTTCCAAAATTTTACATGTTGCTGAAGACCAAACCAGGACTGAAATATTGACAAACGGCTGTTGCATTACATGACAACATTTGGAAGTGGAAATGGGACCAGCACTGTCAGGTACAACATATTCAGTTTAGAAATGTCACAGCTTTTGTCAATATTTCAGTAATGGACTGCAAAGACCACAGGCACAGCTCTCCTTACGGTTTTCAGCAGACCCCTGGAGCAACAATGTCTACCTTTATAGTAATGTAAAATTAAAACTACAATAAAATCCTAGCAGGTTTAGAACAAACCTTGAACTGACCTTCAAGCTTGTGAACTACGGCAGAACACAAATAAACAGGTATGTGTATGTCAGTCACCTGAGCCATGTAGCGCCTGTAGTCCATACGGAGCTCATGCTGTAACCTCTGTTTCTTCCTCTCATACTCTACACCCAGGGGTAGAGCCACACCGTAACTCTCCTCTGCCAAACACATCCATCAATGTTTAATAGAGACACCAGGTGAAGAGTTTCATTCCAAAACAAGACAACTACCACTTGAAACGTTTACCCCCACAAACATTGCTAACATTGCATGGGTTACTATTAATGATACACATAGGTACTTGAAACCAGAAAATAATCACACATAAAATGGAAGGAAGTGAGGTCATGTACTGTACCTTTCCCCTGTGCTATAGACCTGGGCGGGATGTTCTCTTTAACAGCAGATTTATAGGCCCTGTGTGAGTTAGCCTGTCAGTCAAAAATACAGGAACACAGTGCATAAAAAGGAATGCAATAGGATGGCAATAGGATTGCAAATACGTTATGACCGGCTTATAACTTTACATTTCCAAACAAATACTAAAGAGGGATCAAACAATCAATACATCAGTTACACTACAAAACGTTTGTAATTTTCCACTTGTGTCCCCAGAAAATGAAGTGAAGCCATAATTATTTGTGTATTTTCTCTTTGGGGGTTAAATAAAAAGTCATCAGAATTGAATGAATGGCAATAACAATCATTCCAGCACACCTTCATTTCCATGTATGGAGGGTCTTGTTCTAAACTGGCTTTATCCTCAGCCACTCTCGCCTTCCGCTCCTTGATGAAGTTCTCCAGCTCGTCATCCATTGTCTTTCGGCAAAGTTATACAACCCAACTGAGGACATAAAATCCCATGCTAGCTTATATTCATCACTTTTGCACCGAGCCATATGTATACAGGTTTTCGCTTTGTACTGCTGTGAGAAACCTCGCAGATCACTTTACTGGTGTGGACTTGATGAATCCAAGAAAAGTCTGTCTTGGGTGCAGGTACATTTTGTTTTTCATGCAGTACACAAAATACACATATATGCACGAGAGAGGCTGAGGTGACTCAAATGAATTAATGTCCAAATACTATTACGGAATAGTTTATATCAACTCCAGCACTCCGTGTGCACGCATTGTTACGTTACTGTCACTTTAATTTCTCGTTGTCAGGCAACCACAATGAACACGATAGCATCACAGTCCCCACAGATAGCGTTAACCCGCTTAACTGTATTGGCTTAGCCACTATGTTAACAATACAGTTATTATGAGTATGATGAGTAAGACGTTTCACGCGTTGTATGCGATGATGGTTGTTTAGTTGGTTTAAAGTAACGTTAACCTATTGCTTACCTTAGCTTAGCTTGTTAGCTTTACCTAAATGTAAGGCAAACAAAAAGTAAAGCCAGTAAAATAAGAATGAAAGGAAAGCTAACCCTAGCTAATGACTAGCTCCTCGCCCAGCTAGCGTTAGCTTTCCGAGGTAACAATCGGTATCAATGTCGTTGGCATTAAACAAAACCTACCATTGACTTTCCTTTGACTTGCTAGCTTGCAAATGTTGGCGGCGTCTTGGTCGTTTTATCTGAGCCAGACATCACTGGTAAGTTCAACACAATATTGCACTACTTCCGGTTCCAGGAGTCAAAATAAAACCAGCTGCTGCAACACTTTCCCTGTTACATCATGTCTCAGCTGGTTATACAATTGTGCAAGGCTGGACGCATTTGATGTGTCTTGTGTTGTAAAAGGGCCCAGACATTATTCACTTACATACACTGTTGTACCTCTCTTACCTGGAATTGAGCAAAACCAAAAGTTATTTCACAAAGTATTATTTTCTTTACATTTTTAATGGTTACAGATATTGAAATGTAGTCTTTTAGACTTCACTGTTACGAAATGCGTAGAGATTATCATGGACAAAATACTGCTTCATGATCTTATGATGGCTGACGCTATGATCCCATTCCCATGCTTAGTACTGTAGACCATAGACTGTGGCTTTTGTTTAGTACTACAGCACTACATGTCAATCTCACATACATGGCACGTGTTCTGCTCTTGTTTTGAAGGTAAAAGGTTACACGTCCTGTCTTTGGACGTACTCTCTGTGCATTGACAGTACGCGGCTCAGCTGTCCAGCATCGCTTGTTTTGCCAGATTTGGTATCCTGTGAAGACAGCAGAGTGGTAACGCTGCAATGCTCACGCCCACTCCCGCTTGAGACTCACCCCACCGTGTGTATAACACTTGTCGCATTCATGTTCTAGAAAAATCTGTTACAGCCTGTAATCTTTTGAAATAGCACCTCGTCAACCGATTCCATCAGCTGTTTATACAGAACTGGTCATGGACGACTACTTTTTTATCCACAAGCAGATGTGGCAGCCAACACAATTAAGGCGCATCACTAAGTTCTTCCCATGTTTGAATGCAGCAGAATACCATTGAGAATACTTCAATAATTAAAATGGTAGGAATGTCTTCACTGGTACTGACTTTACTTTTCTTGTTTAATTTATGATATAGATTATATTCTTTATGAAATAGTTTTCTTACATCATCTTCAATATACAGTGAGGTCCAATTAATGGATTTGAACTTGTTTTAACAAGATTTTACACTGGATCAACACACAATCTTTGTAAGGAGCAATATTCATATTTTACATTTATAATAGTTCATTTTAGTCAATCTTGTAGTTTCAAAGACCATTATAAGAAATTAAAAAACGTCATCAACTTTTTGTTCGCAATTTATTGCTTATATAAACGCTTTCTAAACAATTTTTGGTAAAAATAAAATCTATCAATAACAATCATAAATAAAATCATCACAATGACTTTTACATAACATTATATTGCACAATTATAAGCCTTAACAAGAATCACAGAACACAAGTGTTGTTGCTCAGGTTGTATGTAGGAGGAATGTTCAGAGGTCAGTGGGCGTCGACACACACTGGTTGCTTTCAGAGGGCAACAGGAAATCTGAACTTCAACTGTCTTTGCTGCATTTAATTGAGGTCTTTAGATTATCAGCTCTACAAATTGATAACCAAACAATCAAGTTGTTCACGTTCATGATCTGTTCCTCTGCCGTGTAATCTATAGACCTCCGTGATTTACGCAGGAATAGAACATTTAATTTCATTTTGTTGTGGTACAGGTCTGATGTTTCTGTGCTATTGAAATAAGAAACTACAGAAGTGGGTCACATTATGTCAAAAATACATTTTGTTCTTAAGTGAATGTGGACTTTTCAGTACAATCATGATCGGTTTAGTTAGACGGCTGCCTAAATAGGAAGAAGTCAGACTCTATGTGGTTTCTCCCCGTTCAGATGTTCAGATCTGTACCACAACAAAGTCACACCCCCTTTCAGTCTGGTGTCAGCCCGGCTTTTCATCACTTCACAGCAAAGTTCTACCAACAGAATCAGCATGTGTTCCAGCTATGACCAACACGGCTGCTTTCTGTCTGAGGTTTCACCAGAAGGCCATGTGCCTGTCTAGCTTGGCAGGTTATGATTGGTCAGCTACAGAGAGACCTTAAAGATCCAAAGACTCTGTGTGTGTGTGTGTAAAGTGATACGAGTGTGTTCAGATGTTGTCCACCTCCGCGCTGAGTTCAGGGCTTACTTCCTTGAGTAACATTTCCATCAATACCTAAGGGAGGGAGACAGTGAGACAAATTAATTATTATTATAGTAAAAACCAGTTTTTATGACAAATACAGTGTTTGACATAATATGTTTAATTCTTACATAAAGAAGATGTTTGTTGGCACTAGCCTCCTGCAGGGCATTGAAGATCTTGATGATTCCGTAGCGGGCGTTCTGCTGGCCAACTAGATTTGCTAGTGCATCTGATATAAAAGATCATATTGAAACAAAGTAATGATGTCACATGATTCACATTTCAGGCATTGATAAGTTATATGTTAACATGAGTTTCAGTTTCTACCTGGGATATTGTCAAGTAGTTTCTGTTGAGCCCGGTCCTTAGTTTCACTGCGTTCAGTGTCCGTTCGGACCTTGACGTGTGGCGCCAACTTCCCGTTGGGCCAGAAGGTGTCCCTGAACACACTGATGTAACACACCAACATCTGTTCACAGAAGATCCAGTTTACTGTGTCCCGGATCTGTCTGAGATAAGAGCATAGAAGATGTTAGCCTTGCGATGGATCTCAGGAAAAAAACAAAAACAAAAAACACACACACACCAAGGGACCTACAGGAGATCTAGTGCCAAATAGGTCAATAAAACAATACCAGAATTTTGAAATTTTGTCAATTCAAAACTATACGGAAAAAAACAACAAAAAAAGTAAAAAATACTGTGTGTGTGTGAAAAACACACTGTGCAGCATAATTACACACACACACAAGGAAATATGAATATATTCAACCTTTGGATGTCTTTAAGTGTAATTTCTTATGTTCTGTAACTGGTGGGCTGTTTGTTACCCTCAGTAACAGTTAGTTTGTTACTCAAATAAATGGCCAGAGGCGCCGTGAACAAATAGAACAAAGTCACATCTACATCTTATTGTATGTCAGCTCTTTGTAGGTTGCATTCAAACAAATTATGTGTTAGTTGTTATTTGTTGAACCATGAATGTTTAATTAAAATCCCAACTTGCTAGAACTTACTTGTTGATAGTTCGTCCAAATGTCACCTGGACTAGTGCAATTAGAGTCTTCCTCACCCACTTAAACACTGCGCAGGCAGACAGCAGTGAGCGAAGGAAACAGATTAGATGAATTCACTCAGATGCAGTTAGAATTGCAAATTGCAGAAAACGCAACAATGATTAGAAAGACAAAAGAGTGCTACTCACTTCCTCTGAGCTCGAAGATCTCCCCTATGAGCATAAAGCAGGGTTCAGCCAGGGCGTCTCTCCTCCCGTCTCCCTCATCACCGTAGTCTGACAGGTCACTGTCATCGTCAGCCTCCTCCTATAAACAGAAATTACACACGGCACACACAGTCCGAATGAGGATGCAAGGCAGCTCGAGTGACGGTCCACAATTTCCTGTTGCTTTCTTAGTTGTAAATGAAGTTGCACCTCAGTATGGGAGAAGAAATCTCCAGGTAGCCTCTCCAGGAAGGAGGCCAGAGAGAAAGAGGATTTCTTCTGGATTGACATCACCTTCAAACATTGAAAAACATATCGTCACCATACAATATTTAATTGTAGCCTCAACTTCTAAATCTGAATGAACAAACAAAGCTTTTTATTGTAGATGTAGTTCAAGCACAAAACAGGACAAATCATACCTGGTAGCGTCGAGGTAGAAGTAAGGAGTTTTTCCATTTTATACATGTTTGCATAATACATTAGCAGCCCTGTCATATTTGAAATGCAAGTATGAAAAATTGGTTACCTTGAGGTGCTCTGGAGACGGGCTGAGGAACGCATAGAGAGCCTCTGACTGGCACAGTCGCTCATCTGTCAGCAGACGCTACAAGCACACACAGGGCTGAAGTAATCATGGCGGTCATGGCAGCTCTCATAGATTAAAAGAGGCAGTGTGAGCATAGGGCTGGTTGTTGTTCTTAATGCAGTGGTTCCCAACTTTTGTGCCAGACCTATTTCATCCATTTACCCTTTACTTTGGCTATTTTTAAAATGAATCCATTAATTCAAGTTAATAGCAATATAAGTCAAGTTAATACTAGCCTTAGAGTGTGAAATGTTTGCATATTTACCTGGAGGAAGGCATTGAGCTGCGTTTTGCTCTTATCTAAGAATTTCTGGTCGATGGATTTGAAGGGAAGTTTACTGAGTGACGGTAACTGGAGCTTCTTCAACGATGGAAAGCACTGAGAATCAGAGACGCATAGTGATTGAAATGTGATTTTACAGTGACGAGAGCTTTACCACATTAATGCCAAAACTGAAGTAGATTGTATTACATTTCCATATGTTGCCTTTATTTTAGATAATATAGTATAGTGTATTAATAGTTCAGTTGCAAGGGGCTTTATGGCATGGGAAACAAGACGTTTTCATTGACAAAGCAAGTGTGAAATAGTAACAACTACATAAATAAAAGAATTGTGCTATTAAAAGATATACAGACAAGTAAAATAACAATAAATAAATATTAATGGACTCATAATGACGGACTGGAAACAGACTCCAGTCTCTGCTTTCTACGGCTTGTAATCCAAATAATGGATGGATAAATAAATCCATTATCAAATCAATAGACACTGTGAGATTTCTTTTTTTGCCCACAGCAGCACAGTTTAGCGAGTTTCTTCCCTAATGCTCCCTCAATCCATACAATTTACTCTTATGCGGAGGAGGGGGAAAGTAAGGCAACAGTGAGTTTAACCATAAGGCACAGCAATAACTACTTCCGAAAGAAAAGCCAACCATTCACGTGCAGGTCTGGCGTTACCTCAGTGAGCTTGCGGTGCAACATCTGAAATTCAGTGAGTTTCCTCTGGACGCTCCAGCGACTGTTGGCCGTCTCCTCTCCTTCTACCAGGCTAACAGACACACTGTAACAAGCTACGGTCTCGCCACCTTCCTCTGTAGCCTGGAATACACACACACACACACACACACACACACACACAAATGTCTAAGTGACAACATAATTAACATTAGCTTCATTCTCCAGATCTGTTGACAACAACCATGAATGAATCTATATTGCCTGCGAGGATAGTTAATTAGCACTTTTCTCCACAATGCATTTCTTGGGCCTTAAAATCAGCCGTTAGCAAGTCACATGGAAATATTAATTCCCTCACTTTGGATGCGTTTACACTTTAATTTCATGCGTTTTCTCCTCTGCCAAAAAGCATGCCGATGCCAAGTGAAAAGGAATGTCACCAGAGCACTCCAGTCGCTCAGGTTCTTCACTGGAAATCAGCCAGCTAGTTATGGCTAGCTTGTTTCTGTGGCATTTAGTAGAATGGGTTGTTTATTGTTTGTAATAAAAAAAACACATTACCTCAGCAGTAGTAATGGTAGCTCTCCAGTGGCCCAGGTTTTCACACCACCAGTCAGTCCTGCTGATGTGTTGCTGGAGTTCACCGTGTTCCTTCTCCATGGCTCCTATCTCTTCCTTTAGTTTGCTCACTATCTGCAAACCCACAGGGACAGACTTTCACTAGCATGCAAATCGTCGTTCAGTGAAGAAATTACATTAATGAAGTGTGGTGGTTTTCAGCTGAAAGATGTTTTTAAACCTCAAAAATGTAACGTGAGTGTTGTGGATATTCTCTCACATCACTGACATTCAAAACCACAAAGAGGCTTTAAAGCAAAGCAGATCAGCTAAAATCGGCTCTTTAGTACAAGCTTAATTGTCACTTTCTACCTCAAACCACTGAGTTAACATCTCAACACTGCAGAATTCAGGGCATCAGTGCTTGAAGGATCTGGATGTGCGCACTCACTAATCCTGATCTTGTGTTTGATGCTATCCTGCTGATTTGACGCCAGTGTTTGTTTTGTCACATTTACTTGTATTTTGTTACCTTCTTGTCTGGTTTGGGTGCGTTCTGGATGGAGCCAAGGGCCTGCCGCTTGTACTCCAGCTTGTCGTAGAGTTGGCGGAGTTTCGTAGCGGCGTAGCTGGCCTGCTCATTGATTCCTTTACTGCCTTCGTCACCGACCTCCTCTCCCGCGTCTAGACCCTGAGACTACAGAATAAAAATATTCATTTTTATGAAAATGGATAGCAATAGCAGAGTTATACAAATGTACAAACGATAAATTTGAGTATCTTAACACTTGACCATTTTATCAACATTGTGTATGTCTGCGTACCCCTTCCTCCTTTTCCTCAGTGCTACATTGTGATTGGCTATGGGGCTCGTCTCGCCTGATCAGCTTATCGTAGAGGTCAGAAACCAGGAAGGAGGGGTAGTAACGCTCTCTCATTGTCTCAGCCACCTACAGGTTGTATGAGAGCAACAGAAAATGCATTATTGTCATTGTAGAACAACTTTGACCCTGTGGAACATGAACATGCTATTGTTACTTGCACCTCTGAATAAGAAAAGCTCCAAGTCCCTTTTCTTTGTTTAGTAGCCATGTTCCACCAGTTCTTATGACAGAAATTCTCCAATGTGTCTGCAGTGAGTTAACAGTAAAAAAAAAAACAGCAGTTACCTGTTCCTGTAGTCTAACAAAGACTTGTGTTCCTCTGTTCCCCACCAGACTCTGTTGGATCTCCTTAAGGAGAATCTTCTCCACCGGAATCTCCCGGCTCTCCACAAAGAACTTCTGGTATATTTCTCCTACGATTTGGGGCACCTCATTCTGTCGTACACACACATAAATAACCAGTTACTCATACTTTTTTTTTTTTTTTTACACTAGATTAATGTGCTTCACTATAGCACTGATGTCATATCAGAGTTTATTCTGTATTCTGATGAAATAAAGTACCAATATTTTGCAACACCCAGGCCCAGCACTAGTACAGCACACTACTTCAGGTAGTCACCGCTCCCCTAATACTATATATTATAAGCAGTGCTGAGCTAATCTCTCGGGAATGTGAGTACACGTCACCTTGTTGGCAGTTTTCAGAGTTTCCACCAGTTCCCAGAAGCTTATCAGTGCTCTCTTATCAACTCTCTCCATGTAAACTCGGAAATGCTCCCTGTAACCTGGATTACACATGATGTCTTCAAACTGGAGAATCTGGATGTGAGGGTGGTGAGAGAGAAAATGACAAAACATAACATTCTAAAAATTAAAAATACAACACTCAAATATTCTGATTTTCTATTTTTTGACAACTTGACACAAGTTGTATAAGCTTCTTTTCGATCAAACACCACAGCAGCTGTATCACAGTCCACATTATACGAGTCTTGCCTTCTGACTTTGAGGATCATCGCTGTCATCAGCCCCTCCGTCCTCATTGTTCTCGTAGTTTGGTCCACCGAGGAGGCGGATCCGCTTCTCACATTGTTTCTTAGCAACAGTCAGCTGATTGATGTATCGTTTCATATCTCTGGCCCTGAGCAGGTCTGCCTTCATGGCTGCTGACTCTTTACCTTTTCGCTCTAAGAGAGAGTGAGAGCAGCGGTTGAAAGAAAAGTGTGAGCCAGAATGTTCACACAATAAGGCCCCATCTACACTAGTAGATGTTTTAGTTTTCAAACGGAGAATTAAAAGGAATATGATTTTTGGCCACACCAGCGTTTTAGCTGCGTTTCAGAGTTGATCACCGTCTACATTAAAATAACTGAAGGCGCACATCTATTGGCCTTTCAGGTACACTGGACATGCGCGCGCCAGTGTAAACATGAAGCAGATGGTCTATTCCGTAGTTACAGAAGATTTGGCGAAAGAATAAAGAAATGCAGATGGCGAATCACGCCAGTTTTTTTTGCAGGCGCCAAAATGAGCTGGGACCGTTACTGAATGTAAGCAGAAAGGCAAGGTACAGAATATTTTAATAAAAATACCAACTCAAAAACTCTGTCAGTAGCACCGTGTGTCTCCTTTACATGACTTATGAGACCCAATCAGAGAGCCGAGTGTGAGCGGCTGCGTCATCGTTTCTAAAGTTGTCCGTTTTTGCCAGTCTTCACTAAAACGCCCTCCGGAGTTTTCGAAATGCAAAACGGGGTTTGCAGCGTTTCTTCGTCTTCGTTTTTGCAATTTTAGACTTGATGGGAGGTGCAAATGTAGCAAAAGGTCTCCGTTTTAATTTGAAAGCGCAGTAATAAGGACGGGGCCTAAGACACAAGAGCATGATTAGGCAGTGTGGAGCCACTGAACCATCAAGATAAAGTTGGTAGACATTGTTAACCTCGTGTTACAAATAGGTACTTTCAGGCAAGCTGTGTAAAGCTGATGCTCAGAAAATAAATGTAAATCTCAATGAGTAAGTAAAGAAAGTAATACTGTAATAGAAAAACATCATTTGTGAACAAGGAACAAGACAAGTGTAACCAAGGATGAAGTTATGGATACCTATAAAACAATTGATTTATCAGGTCTTAGTTTGCTTTTATCCATGCTAGCGGCATCCACCATTTTGGTCCAGACAGGAATATCAATTATCCTGTGAAATATCAGAATATGTACTGGACGGATTGGCAAAATCTTGGACAAGATTTGGTACAGATGTTCATGGTTCCCTGGACGCTGACTCCTACTGACTTTGGTGATCCCCTAAACTCCAGTTTTGTCAGAGAATTACTAGGCTTATTAAACAAGAGAGGCATCACTTGGTTTCATTTTTGTTGGCCAACTTTTGAGGGGTTTTTTTTGTTTGCTTACTGGGATTTAGAAAAGGAGGTTTTTGATGAGAAATTTTGGAGATTTGAACTGAGGGCTCATTAATTGGTGGTTGAAGTGTGGGTTTTATATTGAGCGCTTACTGTATAATACACTGGTGTCCCATATTATTTAATGCCATGACTTGATTCTCCAATTATCTTTCTCATATTATTAGAATTTGATATTTCTTCTCCACCACTGCTCATAATAATAATTCATGCAACACACGTGTCACCTAATTTCATCATAAAACAGGCTTGGCCTACAGGAAAGAATGTTTAATCGAATATTGTGTTGGTCTTACTATACACTGACTTACTGCTTGTCCATTTTGAATAATACAGAATCACAATATTGGTTTAAAAAAAATACCAATTAGATTTTTTCCCAAAATCGTTCAGCCATAATGGTGTACTAGCTGTTTGGCTGCAGTGATTTAAAAATGTTTTGGATAACACCACAATGCTTAAATTACCACATTTTCTATGTGGTTGTTTTTGTCCTTTCTGTAATATGGTGAACTGTAGTGTCTCTGTACCTTTCTGCTTCTTGAGCTGAGGCAGGCTGCTGATGGTGGTGGCATGAATAATCTCTACCACTATCTGATACCTGCAAAGAGAGACCAAGATGTTAAATCAGGAATCAATCAATGAAATCAAAATGGGCTGTCTTAGGGTGAATAAGCAGAATACTACACAAGTAAACAAGATATAAATACAGTGTGGCATGAAACTATGGTAAGACTTTACATTTAAAGCATGTAAACATTTACTGAATTAATAAAATACACCAGCAACAACTCTGTGTTGAGCAGTTATTTCTCAAACAACAATACAATACAGCAGGATCATATCTACCCCGCATTTAGATCTAATATATTGCCGCAGAGACACTGTCTGTTCCCATGGTAACCCAACAGCAGCAAATAAGACACAGTGTCAACACCACCTGGTTAACATGTTTGTGTATATACACAGTATGCTTCATTTAAGGAAGTCTATGAAAGTACGGGATAGTCTCTGTTTATTAAGGCAGTGCTGGTGTATATGTATATGTATATGTATGTGTATGTGTGTGTGTGTGTGTGTGTGTGTGTGTGTGTGTGTGTGTGTTGTTAGGGTCGTGCCTGAGTTGTTTGAGGAAATTGACATCAGCTGAAGTTGATATGAGTTTGATGAAGTCTTCGTAGGAAGCAGCGTAGGTGTAGGCTTTCTTCTGCTGCTCAGCCTGCTGCTCCCTCTGCTCCAGCTGGGACAACAGCATCCGGTTTATGGAGTCTGGGTCGCTCAGCACCTCAACCAAAGGCTTCAGCACTGGAGCACACAGACATATACCAGTCAAAAAAGGTATTAAGGTATATGGAGAAATTGACTGTTAAGTGAGTCTGAGCAGCTGGATAGATTTAAGATTTTAAGATAGATTTAACAGATTTCATTGGGGTCAGAATTACTGAATTTTCTCAGGAAAATCTACTATAGGGAACACTTTGGAATGAGAAAGGGATCAACTGATGGTGTAATAAAGCGGCTGTACATGTGACTTGCTAATTCAAAAAAGTAGATTTAGTGTTACGTTACACTTTAAGCCTTCAAGGGGACGACTTTTGTAGAAAATGCAGGACAGAATAGCAGCTAGATATCAAGGTAATGCATGCTACTCCCATAATGTCATAAATAATTACAGTCATTTTATTTCATCTGTTATTATCCGTAGCAGGAAAAGCACGGGTGGAATTGACGACACTAACAATGATGGTTGCACTCATTAGGTTTTCCGGCTCCTGTTCCCTGTATTGTGCATGCTAGCTCTCTGGCAGGTTTCAATGGCACATGTCAATGAAACAGATCCATCATTAAGAGTTGTTAGTTCCAGCTGAGCTCCTCGTGCTCTGACAAGTCACAGTGACTGCTGGGAAAAAAGGGTATTACTGACATAGCAGACACAATACTACTATTCAGAAGGACACACACACACACACACACACACACACAGTAAACAGACGCACAGACAACATAAGTGGTTTTCTGAAAGGTCTAATCAAAGTACATATTCTGTCTCATTTCTTAAATACACTTATTCTTATCTAGAGAGCACAGAGGTTTCATTTATAGCAAGTGAGCCTATTAGCAATGGTCTCAGTTGTTACAGTTGACATTTACCTTTATCACAAAACAGCTTAAGACACTGCAAGCGTAACGATGGTATCTATGTCCACTTTTCCATCTGCCACTGTCAACCGTTGAATGGTAACAATAGACCTTTGTCACGGCAGACATTATCACTTGTCCTAGGAGGTGCAATTAATAACACCTGACAGCTCCATTCCATTTGAGTGTCCAAGTATCCAAACAAAATACCAGGGCCTAAATGGAGGTAAATGGAATGCAGCCAGTAATAATGCTATTATTATTTTTCTTTAAAAAAGGCACATTTATGTTATTGTTTCAATTGTTTTATCTTGTTTGTATTTTATATTTTGGAATTTATTTACTTGTATTATTGTTTTTACTGTAAATTTAACAGGTAACATTACCTGTACGTACACACACACACACATTACCTTTAGTCGTGATGACTTCTGTGAGGCAGCAGCGTAGTGTGTGTGACTTGGCGTCCTTTTGCGGTAGCAGACATAGCAGCAGTATTCTGGATACACAGCGGAGGAACGCCAGCTCCGATTCCGGACTGACCAAACAGGGATGGAGAGGAAACGGCCGGGCACACTCCTCTGGTCTGGACACACACATGAAAGAGCTTAACAGCGAGACGTAAACAGAACGAGACGGAGCGAATTTGAAATGCTATTCTGGCAGAGCTAGATGTCAGATGACATTATGTGAGATGCGGCTTCATTTACAGCCCGAACACCGCCATTGTTATTCATACTTCAGCTGTGTTGCATTTTCTACTAAAACTTGACTGAACAAGACAAACTGCTGCTCTGCAGCTAATTTGTTCCTAAGATACTGAAGACGAGGGAGGCCAGACATCTCAGTGGTGTGATCAAATAAGTATCGCCTGACTTGCCAGGATAATGAAACCAGACTACGTGTGAACCATCACTCTCTCTCTGTAAGTGCACAATGCAGACGCTGCCTGGAGATGAAGGAAGTCATTGTGGATTATTTTAATGTTCTATACGCTGGAATGAACTGCCTTAATTTCACACCATATGCAAACATAAAACGATGGTGCTGGGTATGGACACTGGTGGGCAGGGAATTCTTTCCAATAACAAAATATTATCTGTTGGCTGTTCAACAGAAGCTGGTGCCGTACAAACACATTACCCTTACATGAGTTCTGGGTTATGAACACCTTGGGACACCAGAGCATTTAATAAGCTAATGCGACTTTAACTATTTAAAATCATGTGTGGGTTTGTGTACCTTGCAGATGCAGCCTTCAGGTCAGTGAAGTGTGTGTGTAGGATTCGGATGGTGTCATAGCACACCACGTTGACGAGGTCAATGTCAGCAAGCCTGGATCGCAACTGCCCAATCATCTGCCACCAGTCCTCTGACAGCATGGTGTACAACTGACCCTCATCATGACTCAAAGGGATGTACCAGGATAGGATGTAGTCTCTGTAGGCGTAGTCAAACACTGGGGAAAGACAGCGAGAGAGAGAATTGGAATATCATTAAATATCAGAAAATAAATACTATAAGTACAGCTGCAGCAAATTAACATCGTTATGTGCACCAACAAGTGTTGCTGATTGATGCCAGTCCACTGTGTCCACTGAGATTTCAAGTTTTCTTAACAAGAAGAGCTGTCCTGCCTCTGTTTTCATTGGGAATGCTTGAATCTCCCAGGTTTACCTGAACTACCCACTGTGTGCATTGCACAGTGCAGGAAGTATCATCCATCCATCCATTTTCTATATGCACATATCCTGTGCAGGGTCACGGGCACTGCAGGCTCTCTCCACACACATTGCACAGGATGTGGAGTACACCCTGAACAGGGCACACAGTCCATCACAGGGCTGACACATAAAGGCACACAGACAGACAACCTGTCGCACTCGCATTCAGATGAGGTGTCAAAGTCAGTTCAGTCACCAATTCATCTGAACTGAATTTCATCAGACTATTGGTAGAAGTCAGCGTCCCTGGAGAAAACTCACGCAAGTACATGCACAACTCATGCAGAACACAAAACACAGGAAGTACACAGCTGGAGGGTGGAGTCAAACCTAACCACACTTTGTGTTTACACAGATTTCAACACCTACTGTAGATTAGTAGTTTCCCACCTTTGATAGTCTGAAAATGTCAAAGTCACTTTTTGAATGAATTCCTACAACACACAAACACGCAATGAGTGATGAGGCGTTAATACGAAGCAGTGTAGTCTGCTTGGTACTAAGGGCTCACATGAAGAGATTCCAACTAGAGAATCACAAGCATCTGTGAAAAAGTAACAGCACTATTTAAAGGGGAAATTCAACTGTGAAATTGACATTAACGCTGTAATAATTGCATAATATTGTCACTGATTCACATTTGCTTTGAAGGAAAGACTATGGACTATGGCCCTCTATGTGACATAACTAAAGTAAAACTTCAAGAAAGATTTACATTTTTTTCTTCATGAAAGATGTAAATCAAATCAATTTTTCCTTTTCTGATCCATTTCACTTTAGCTTTTCAACTGTAAGCACTTCAAGGGATCTTAACATCTTTACTCTTCACAAGTATAGCACAAGAGCAGACAGTAGTGCCGCACATGACACTAGGGTTAAAGCAAGTCTAGGAAGTTGGTTAGGTGAATTTGTGATATTGCCTGTAGGTGAGAATGCATTTGTCTGTATCAGTTAGTCCTGTGATACATTGGCGATTGGCGAAGGTGTGTAGCCTCCAGCCACCATGACCAAGGTGGTGAAAAGGACCAGTGGTTTGGAAATAGTTTACATTAGTCAATCAATTCCATTTCTCAATTTTAAGTCCCTTCAATTTTACTGAAAGATAATCTGTCAAATTAGATCTACATCAAACACCCTTTTACTTTAACTTGGAAACCAATTTTAAAAATATTAATTTGGAAGGCATTGGTAAAGATGGGAAAAATCTTCAAAGTATTAATTAGTGTTTTTATTCATTTTCTTTGTGCTATTCTTAACAAAATAAGCTAATAATGATAGATCCACTGGGCAGCTAATGCCCTGAACTTCAGAGCTGGGCACCGACACAAAACTGATACAGAAGCACTGTTCATCAAAATAATGTGACACAGCAGGTCTTGACTGTGAACCTAATAATGTCATCGTAAAGTGAAACCACACTACGACCAAAAAAAACATTTCACCACACACACAGATGAGCATGTGCAAACACACGCCCTTGGTGTAAATCCTGGAACCATCTGTTACTTGGCAGCCAGGCATCCAGTTCTACTGACTGTGCCTTTGTGTGTGTGTGTGTGTGTGTGTGTGTGTGTGTGTGTGTGTGTGTGTGTGTGTGTGTGTGTGTGTGTGTGTGTGTG
>JAPMOB010224019.1:0-14229 GCA_029875015.1 Lepomis gibbosus
TTTACAGATCTGGTCAGGGCTGAGGCTAGTTCTGTTGTCCAGGGTGTTGTCTTGTGTTAGCCGTTTCCTTACAGTTTCTACTGCTTCTATGGTAGGGATGCAGGTGAACAAAGAGGTCACATCGTAGGATACCATGGTTTCATCTGGATCCAGTTTTAGTCCTCGAACTTTGTTTACAAAGTCAATAGAGTTTTGGATGTGGTGAGGTGTGTTTCCCACCAAAGGAGCTAAGATGCCCGAAATGTGTTTGGCAATGTTATAAGTGACCGAGTTGATGCTGCTGATAATTGGCCTGAGTATTACATTTATTTGTCAAAATGTAATACATTTAAGGTCTTTTTTTTAGATTCAATTTTTTTTTCTGTGGGTGATAGGAACCCCGGGTACTACGTCTAAAAAATACTTCACAAAGACAGGAAAACACACAATTTCTCATCATGCACGTTTAATTCTTAAAACTAAACTGTACCTTAACTTCAATATCAATTAACTCCATGGCTAAGTGTAATCAATTTTCACTTATGCTTGGTAATTTACTCTGCGTTACCTGTGGGCCACCCAGGTACCTTGACACCACTATTCACATTGGTGCACAGCCACCTGAACACAGCAAGATACACACAAACACCACGATAAACTAAGTTAAGCATGCACACACAGCTGTCATACACACCACCAAATCAGACGTTTAGGCCCACTGCAATGTAAATCATGTTATCAAAAGGCACAACAACAAGTAAACTTGCATAGTTCTACTAGACAACATCTTTTTACCTCAGGGTTATCAACAACCACTGCCTTCTCTGTGGGGAACTTCAGCACAACAGGCTATTCAGCTGACGAGGTCTGGACGACAGATGGCTTAAAACACCTGTTATTAAAACAAATTAAAACATGTTCACAAAAGTTAAAACATTGTCAGCCTTTACACCTGACTTCTACAAGACGTACCTGCTCTCTAGCCACAAAGGGACACAATAACAACAGAGAGATCCTGAGTGTTCCCTATAAATCACTCTTAAGGAGGCACAGGTGTGTGCCTGCTTCAGGGGAGACAGGGGGGTGAGCTTCACTGAGAGGCTGCAACCGACTGTTGCCTTACTAAGCCTGCCTATCACATTTACATAGCATAAAACACAAAGGTTTCCACATTTGAAAATGATGTTTGATTGATGTATGGTTTCTGGTAACATGGTGCTGGCTAAGCTGTCTTTTTCTTTTTCTACAGCTTAAAATGATGCAGTTCAGTCTTACTGGTAACAAGGTGCGCCTAAAGTTTTGAGCCAGATTGGGTTAACTATTTGACATATTCTCCCACAAAGTCTCAAATAGTGTACCTCCTTAGCTGCATCCAAACGTCTTTCCCTACATGCTACATACTGTACTGTATTTACTTTCTGCCAGCATGCTCTCTTTACCTATGGCTAAGTAAAATAAAGAATTGGAATGTAACGTACGGTCACAATGTGCTGGGGGGGCAGTAAAAATATTCCTTATCTCTCATTGTGTTTAATAACTTGCTGCTACATGCTCCCTTTACTCTGTCCTACACACATTCACGTTCACAAATGTTATCTCTAGAAAGTCACACGGCATTAAATTATTAAATGATAGCAATAATACTTCATGTACATCATGATCATTTTTGGCCTTGGCCGTGTCCAGACAGAATATTTATACTTTATGCCTGACTTGTTTTGGCTGAAAACTCACCTCTATGGTTGTTGGCCTGGCTGCACGGCATTACCTCTGCAAAGCACAAAATGGCACTCAAGTGTTTGTGTCCCAACTGAAAACACGGGCAGACACCTGTTCAGTTCCATAAAACCAACTCCCTGTGAAAATTCTGCTGGTTTACCTTTGAGCGGCATTAGTTCTTTCTGGATTTTACGGCTAATCTATCTGGTTATGTTTCCTCCTTCTCTCTTTGGGATTTTCTAACAGGACATGTACATATTTGTTATGTACTAATCTACCACAGATTTCATGGCTAATGAACCGCCTCTCCCCCCCTTTCCTCTCTGCTTACTTCCCAATCCCTCTCTGTCTGTTTTGGGGTCTTGTAGGATCTCACTGACTTATTATTGGATCAGTGTGTGTTTCTGTGTGTGTCTCGGAGGTTTATAACAAGGCTTCTACAGCACACTCTTCAGTAATAATCCAGTAAGCAGCATTATGGTTTACGGCGTGGAGGCCGGTATAATAGGCCTCTCTTGTCACTACGGTCAGGAGCTTTAATGTTATGCTTTGATTTTCTTAGACAGTCATGCAGCAAAGCGTAGCCAAGAACACAAAGAACACAGCCAAAAGTTGCAGGGATCACATTAATGCAGCAAAATATAGCAATGGATAACATAAAAAATAGCCTAAAGTATCGTGAGGAATACACAAGGGAAAAATGGTCCAATGAGGCAGAATGTTAAACCAGCTTGTATTATGGATGTCCCGCTGGTTCAACAAACATAGAAACATTGTTTTTTTTAAAATGTGTTTCTAATTTTAACTGGGGAAAAAAACACCAGTTGTAAAAATAACTTACAATTTAGCTTCCAGAACACATTTAAACCTGATTTGTACTGAGCACGAACATTCACTCTTGACCTTGGAAAACTTTTTTTGACAAAACAATCGGAATTTAAGGCCTACCTACAGTACAAGCTTGTTTCAGAGCTTTTAACCGCATCACATATCAAGGCTTAAGTAGATGAAGTACATTTAGTTTTCTAGTTTTTAAAGAACTGCTTCTAGTAATTTCTACCAGACTGGAGCCTCAAAACAAGGCACACATGATCAGCACTATCAACACAGTCAAGGCAAAGGTGGGTCTGTGGACCTAACAACAGAGGGAAAAAAAGAGACTGACTCACTTCCAAAACCTGGATAGAGCAGAATGCAAAAATTCATTCTGTTATTTCTGTCTTATTTAGGTAGAATGGCAACTGATTTTGGAAGGAGAATTCACTTCAAACTTTTTCAGACTTACACTGAAGCTTTTAAGAAACATTTTACTGTACTTAACTTCAATTACTAGTTCATTTAAAAATAGGCTTTTAGAGAGTTTAAAAAATAAGATGTTCTATCACTTTCCACATTACTTCACCAACTAACATGGCCCATATTACTGTCCTGTGTACCACCGGTATAATCAATGAAAGAAATAACGGTAAAAAGCAAATTTCTTTACTAGCCTATAGAGATGTATGGCAGGGCAGCCAGGTAACTGTACATTAGCTTGGAGCATGGATTAGTTCAACCTGAGGCTGATAAACTATTACTGGAACGTTGCAATGGGAGCCGGCCTGCCGGTGTTTCTGCGTTTATTGCAGGATATCTGTATGAAAGCGGTTGTGTTTCAGATTATGCTCTCTCATGAGTTCAAGCGAGCAGGCGTGCAAACACACACCTGGTTGCAGTCGCCGCTGAAAACTCCATGATGCCCCTTTTAAGCCCCCCTCCAGCGAGCCATTGCATTACGGCCGTCAGTAAAATGCATGTTGCGGACTGTATATAAGATGGTGGCGGGTGAAAGTGTGACGCGTTTTCCGTCGTCTGTCCTCTAATACTGCACTCACAAATGCCATGATGAACATACCTACTGTGAGTTCTAAGTAAATGACATGATAAATTGGTTAGCTAGCTAACTTATCGGCTATAGCTTATCGGTTTAATGCTCTAACTTAACGAGGCATGACGGCGTGACAGTTTTTTAACGAGGCGTGACAGCACGCCTGCGCAAGCTTGGAGAATGACGTACAGTATGACTTATGGAATTACTATAGTCATAAGTCACCACCCTGTTTTAACAACTTTAGCTATTTGTAAAAAAGTATTTGGCGAAATATGTGGGTAATCAACATTGTAAGGAAGTGACTAAGAAAAATATGAAATATCATAGAAATGTCAAAATGCACTGGAGGGGGGGGCTTTAAGTACTACTCTGATTAGATTGTGCCCAGAGCTCTGTTGTGATATCTGGGAGAATGTATAAGGTGTATGACATACACATAAAATGATACTGAGAAAGAGAAGGGAAGAGAAAGCGTAGGAGAGACGAAGAATGAATACAGAGTAGGCATGTAAGGCACGAAACAATGAAAGTGCAAAAGGGAACTACAAAAAACAAGGAAAAGAACCTAGTTATTTTTTCAAAATCATTCTTTTCTTCTATTGTGCCATTTCACCCGCCAATAATTTGAGTGTTTGTGTCCATGCTGGTGTATGGTTTTGTGTCTCGGTGGGCCTTTTTAAAGTGATTCATGTTTCAGGCTTTAAAAGCAATATTCACTGGACCCTCAGCTCTCCTCTGTTCTCTTCTCCTTCCCAATTCACTGCTGGCTTTGTATGAAAAAGCTCCCCCACTCCCCATAATGCAAGGCTCAAACCAGGCAAACCCTATCTGTTGGGGTGATACAAATAATGTACATTTTTCACCACAGTATAAACACACAACACTAAAATAGCTTATTTAAAATTATCGATGGAATCTCCAAAATTCCAGAGACAATGTTTATTATTTTTATAACTAGGTTTTTTCAAATAGATTTCTCCTCCTTTCATAGTCTGTCAGAGGTAGTGTATTTTATACTTGTATGCAACCCTAGAGGTAAATAAACACTTATGTAATAGCTCACAACAGACCGTGGTATATACTTATTACATCACAGTTAAGGGGTGTTGTGGGCAACCCCCTTAACTGTTCTTTTCTAAAACGTTTACCAAGTATGGCAAAAAGAATGCACTACAATTTGACTTTATTTAATCAACAGACATTTCTTTATGAATACAAAAAATAGTTCCACCAGGCTGCTGGTAGGCTACATAGCACATGACGGTTGCTAAGCAACATACATCAAAGGCTGGAGTTATTAGAACTATTTATTTATTATTTGCATGTTGCCGTTTGTTGTGCAGCCACTAAAAAACTAACCAGCGTCAGTAGATTGACTTTGGTAACTTATAATATGCTTGCTACTGTGTGCTGTAATACTTTAATATTATACCTACCATTAAGGGCAGAATTCTGGCTTTCCTTGAGCAATAGTCTCAACTTTTTAACAGGCTATTGAAACTCACACAAAAACACACAAACACACACAGCTTCAACGAAGTTTGTGTGAGAGGGAAATGTTGAATCACGTAATAAGCAATAATTTCTCTCTCTCTCTCTCATTATTTATCTATGTATTTATCTCCGCCGGTAAAATGTGATTTGAATAAAATTTGTATCAGATGGCATAATACCAGCTGTAAATGGGATGTGAGACTCCCACAAAGCTCGAATTATAACTTGAACCCTGTTTACCGCAGTGATACAGATCTTTGCAAAGGAATTTGAGGTCATACCCATTGTATACGCTCATTATATCACTTCTATGAACCAATCAGATTACTTGATTTGAGCTAACCGTTTTATAAATTCATTTGACAGTCTGTATATAGACCATTGTCTAAACACTGTTTCCACCTTATCTTTTAAGGTCGGGGTAATCCTATCTCACTGTCATCCAGTGACTTGAAGTTAACTCAGTTGTTGTTGTTATGTTGCCAAAGTATGCAATATATGGAAATATAACTAGAGCGCATCAATCAGCTCAGAGCAAATGAACTGGGCAGCAAGTCAGACACAGAAACGGCTTAGAGAATCCGGGCGATTTTCAAAATGAAACGCCCTGTGCAGACTCCCGATGGTATCTCAAAAATAAACACAGTTAAAACAGACCAAAGAAAAACAATTGAACTGTGTAGCCTACTTAACCATGGTGGAAACACATCAAGGAAAAGTGACCATTTTAACAAAGTCTGAACAAACAAAAATAAGGCAGGAAAAATGCTCTTATTCTGAAACACTCCATGTGGGTTAGCTATGCAAAATATGGAACAAACCCTGTTCCCAGAGAGCGGTGATCTGTAGTAGAAGCATAAAAAAGGAGTCATCAACGAGGGGCAGGTTAAATGCTCCACTGTCTAAATGCTTCTGAAATGCTTCCAGTTTGAGTTGACACTGGGCAAAAGAACAAAACTGTGGCACAGCCGCCACCTGTGCGAGTCCAGGGTTAGAATTTAAAAACATTTTAAAAATACAAATCCCATAATAAATTTTGCCTTCCCCATGTGTATCTTTTAGAATCACGATGCAGTTCATCAGTCATATGTCTGTAATAAAGATGACTTCGACTAAAACACATACATGTCACACCCGATCTTCAAAGGAGAAACACGCAGAAGTCGCGTCCGATCTTTAAGGTGCTATATTTAGTTTTTCAATGAAATCAATTGTTTCTTTCTTTTTGTCAATTGGCTCTAACCTCAGTTAGAAATGACGCACTTGCCTGTTTTTTCTGTTGCTTGAAACAGCCTTCTGCTATTAATGTGAGGACAATGGGTCAGGATGTAGACCTCTGTGTGCTCCTGAGCCTCTCTCTGACTACAGCGACTACATTGCAGCTAACAACATGCTCTAACACTAGAAAACAACCGTCTCCCAGCACAACACAGACACCAACATGAACTCCACGTAATCATACATAACAACAATAAAGTTTTATGTTTCATATGATGTTGAGTGAAAACACAGTGAACATCAGAAAGGGTGGAGTCGCAGAGAGTAAAGTTAGCGCACCGGCTGTACCACTTTCCACATTACTTAACCAGCTAAAATGACATATCACTATCCTGTGTACCACCAGTATTAAATCAAAGTGTTGAATTAGCATGCAAGAAAGAATGTAACGGTACAAAGCAAATGTGTAGTTGTTAACTAGCCTATAGTGATACACATTAGCTCTGACCTGTCGCTGTTCGCTGTGTAATGTTCAATTTAGATTTATTGTTTTACCAATACTCAAGTACATAGATTCTCCACCTCTTAGTCGCTGTAACTAACGTGGCCAACATAACACAGAGAAGGACCATCCACTAACGTTACAATAAAGTTACTTTTGCAGTGTATCTGTGTAGCAACAATCTCATTTATAATATTTATTCCAGTGGCCTGTACTATGAAGGGAGTTCAACCTACTCAGTTAACTCGGGGTTATCAGGCAAACTCAGGGTTGATAAACTCTGACCGGCTATACTGGAGTGAAACGGTACTACGATAGTGGATAAGATGTTTGTTAGTTGAGTCTGTGTTAACACAGTGTTAACTTAATTGGTGTTGGTGCACATTTGCATAAAAGGGGTGTTTTTTCGCAACAGGTCTTCGTGTGCCTCCCCTTCATGTGTGATTATCTGTCCCCACCCTAATGTGCTTCACCTGTGTCTTATTGTCTCCCATCCCCTAGTGTATATAAACCCACTCCTCCCTGATGTCTTTGCCAGATGGTCTTGTTCCTTTGTGATTTCCAGCCTTTCCTTAATGTTATACGCCTGTGACTAATACATGGCTGTATTAGTTTAGTGTGTGGGGCTTTCAAACCTACCTCATTTGGTCTGGACTTTAGGGCTTTTCACTTTGGTCCGAACCAAAATTGCAGGTGTGAAGCCTTTCCCAGACCCCAGTCCGGACGGGCAGATGAAATTTGGTCGGACAAAAAGAGGTAGTTTCTGTCTGGATCAAACAGAAACGTGGTTCGATTCGTTTCTGGAGTGAAAGCATTTTTTGGATGGTTTAGACTTCCAGACTATTTACAGGAAGTTCAGTGGTTGTCATGTAAACTGGAAACAAACAAATGCACTGAAATAAGGACACAATTATAAATCCCCCTGTGACAGCTCATCTTTTGATGACGGCTGCTATGGAAGCACGCTGCCATTCACATATTTGCTTTCTCCAGAAATGGAGGTGCAAAAGGATTGCTTGCTGTCTTCTCCTTTCCTGTCAGCAACGTTATAATGTTCACACAACAAGGATGTTTAATTGCGAATTTGAACTAGCCTTCAGTATAGTGCTGCTGGTAGTAATGCCATACTAATGACAATATAGTGGCAAATTTGCATATGCTCATTCTTGTCAAAGTTACCCTCTGAACTGTTTAATAAACAATCAATGTCAAGTACAGGGAGATGCAGCCCACATTTATGATGATGAATGGACGCAAGTCTGTCATGTAAAGTTTTAAACCAAAACTAACTAAATGTATCAAAACATGAACTTTGGTTCAGACCTTGGTGTGGACTTTCAGGTGTGAAAGCCCCCTAAATGTGGTGACTCAGTCTTTCAGTTTTTTATGTGTGGTAACCCTTCACTTGACAACCAGCTGAATGCATCAATATGATGCCTCTTGGGGAGTCTCACAATAGGGGCTACATCTACTGTATTTTGACAGTTTTTTCAGAGCCAAATGCTAAATTTCTATGCTTAGGGAGCTACAGGCACTATGTAAGACATGGATTTGGTTTATATGTCACGGGTGGCTTTATTTCATTCTCAGTCTAAAAGTTGGAGTCTTCTCAAAAATGGACTGAAATGCAAAAGTTTGTCATATCATATCTATAAAGGAAGAAAAGGAATAACTTTCAGTTCAGTACAATAATAAATTGGCCGGGGTTTGGAATTGAATTATAAAAGGGTGACCCAGGAAAGTATAGAGCACACAAATTGCCCTCCTTTGTCTTGTGTGTCTTTTTTGAGATTAAAAGCTATTTTTGCATCGCTTTCTATAAGACTCGGCCTGTATGTCCACCACTTTGGGCCTCACTGGAATATCCCAACAACTCTGATCGATTTCCATTAAATGTGGTACAGATATCCATGGCGCCCTGACTTTTACTCTGCTTCTTCATCAGCATTTTCAGAATTGAAAGCATTTAACTTTTTATGACAAGGTACGCTCTCAGACACTTGCACTTGGGCACATTGCGTCCCAGTAATCTTCCTTGAAAGAGAGTTTGCCAATCTTTTCCACGTGATTTAGTGCACCCACCCCAGCCACAGCCTGTTCACCCTGGCGCCTTCTAGGAAGAGATAGGAAGAGAAGTTTCAGCTGCCGCACAACCAGACTACAGAGCAGCTTTCTCCCAAACTACCAGGCTCTTAAGCTCAAATTCATCCTCAGCACTGCTCCATTGTTTATTTCTCTTTACCATTTTTATAATTGCAAAGAGTACATCGGTTTGGGGGAACAAGGGGTTAAGTGTCTCAGTGGGAAATTGGACACGGGTCTACCACAACAAAGACATGTATCGTATCCACTGTTCCATCAACACCACCAAACAAGACTTGGAAAGGTCAGTTTAAAGAAACTTAATGCAATAGCCATCAAATGCTCAACATTGGAACTTGTCAGCTGAAATCCTCCCAAACCTTGGTCACCATTTTAAAGCTACTCATTGCCACTATCTTTACACAGATAATTGGTTAATAAACCACAGGTGTGCAAGTCAAGAAAAGGCAAGTAGAATGGTTTATCCGATGTACATTGCTAGCTTAACCCACAAGGTGATTGAAGCCATTCTTTGCTTAGGGTAATCTCCAACCTGTGCTGTCTACAAAAGCAATAAGGTGGCAATGGATATCCTTTATTAATACCTTATGGTGGTTCTTATTTTCACTGACATCTCCAGATATTTTGCATATTTGCCTTCCTTACTTACTCACTGACTGCACAATAAAAGTGCATTTACAGGTAGTGTGGCCGAGTGGTCTAAGGCGCTGGATTAAGGCTCCAGTCTCTCAGGAGGCGTGGGTTCAAATCCCACCACTGCCATTTAGCAAATTTTGCAATCTGGGTGATCATGTGAACGGCTTCCCTCTCCAAATAATGCTATGTCTTAGTGGTTTGAGATGGTGCTAGCATAACTGTGTGCTGGGCCCCTAACCCACAGCTTGATGGATTGAAACCCTCCTCTGCTAATTGTAAAGATTTTAAAACAGTTTTCGCAAATGACTAACATTGTGAAATGTCCTTGGTAGGCATGATGTACTCTATCAAATGCTTTCTGCAAATCAACTGACAACATCACCCCACCATCGACAGCCCCAATCGCACAGCAGGTGAAGAAAAAATTATCCACAATCTCCTGACCCTCTACAGGTGAAACTCGTAAAATTAGCATATCGTGCAAAAGTTCATTTATTTCAGTAATTCAACTTAAAAGGTTAAACTAATATTATATAGACCCTTGTGGATGAGGGACACGTCATCCCCAGCCATGGCACCCAGCAACTTACCCCAACGCTGAGCCTCCTCAAGACCCCCAGAAGGACCAAAGCCCCTGATGGGCCTGGTAGAGCACCCCAGTCAGCCATTCAACCCCGGACTCTTATTTAGTCCCAAGCCCTCTATTGCAGCCTCCACCTCCTGGAGCGTGAAGGGCACGTAGGAGGCCTCCCTGTCCTCCACCCTCACTTGGACATCTACTACAGAAAAAAGAGCATCAGGACATGCGGCAACGCATGTCCTGATGCTCTTTTTTTCCCCCTGCACCTCTCCCTGGCAAACTCTGCTAGCTGTTTGGTGAGGCTGACGCTTTGCTTTTGCCCTTCCATGTTTTATATCAAGCGCCTTAATGCAGCCCTTGACTCCCAACCACCAGTCCAGTACATCTTCCACAAGGTAAAGCTCATGAGAGAGACCGCCGACTAATGCCTGTTTAAAAAGAGACACTGAGATAGCCCCTCAAAGAAGGCTACCCCCTAAACGTTGTCAAGGGTGGGCGTACACTCAGAACAGCCTGTACTGATGTCATCCAAAAGACCCTAGACCCATCCAATAGATCCCGCCACACACACAACATCACAGACAACGCCAGGGCAGAACACAGGGCCTCCACGCGCTGCTCCACCCCAGCGTCCCACCACGTCTCCCGCAAACACAAAACATAACATTCAAACAGATTAAAAACACTTGCTAGCTTGGCATGATAGTGCAGCCCCAGGATGTTACACGACAGGATGGGGAGCAGGCAAGCTCAATGAATGGAAAAATAATAAAAACCTCTAAACCAGTGTCTTATTCGTTCCAGGCAAAGACCCACAAGGACTCTTTCCTTGGCATGCCGCTTGGTTCTTCTTTAGGATGAGCTTAGAGGAGGACTGCTTCCGTGCAGCAGCCGTGGTGTGGCATGGGTGTGGGGGCCCCTTGTCCTGTCCGCCTACATCTGGCCAGGCTCCTTGTAGAGCTGCCACAATGCCAGTGGGGAGTATGTCCAGTCTGAACCGCTGTTGAAGCATGGGGGGGGGGGGGACTCCAGGGACGGAGAGATTGTACTGAGTCTGTAAACTATACTTTAAGGTAGTGGCTGCCATCAGCCACATTGGTGCCAGGCCACATGCGGCGACGTATAGCTAACACCGGTGACATACCCCGCCCCTGGCGCTTTTCCATTTCCTTTGTCATTTGCTAAGGACTTAGCTATAACCAGTGTTTCTCCGATCGTAAAACTGTCATAGCTTAGCCTTACCCTTAGCATTTGACATAGTCACCTCATAAGTTTTCTGTAGGTCTACAAGCCAGAAGCGCCCCATAGCCAAATCTTATGCCTCTCATTAGTTCTAGAGTAGTGACTGAGACCCCCCACCAGCTCAACACTCACTGTTAGCTCTTCGCCGAAGACCTGGGCCGGGTCAGCCACTACTCTGCTGGGCTTACTTGCTCTCCCTCCATCGGCGTTGCTATCACCATTGCCATGCAGCTGTCTCTCACCCTCTCCTCCTGCCCTTCTCTCCCACTCACCATGTCCACTCCACCATCAGACTTCTTCACAGAGCAATCCCCACATCTCCTTCCACTAGCACTAGTGCTAGCATTAGCTGATACCATCAGGCTAAAATTAGCCCCACTGCTAGTAGCACCCTGGCCAGGCCAACATTTTGAAATATTTTTCTGTTCTTGGTGCTAAAATGGACTCCATGTCTTTACTCCAAGAAACTGATGGAAACTGACTCCTTTGGATGTATGGACACTTTTCTGGACTTTAACAAGACTCTTGGAGGAAATTGTGAAACTTCAGTTTAAAGAGGCAAAGTCTATCAAATGCTTAACTTTGGAATTCGTGAGCTGAAATCCTCTCAAACCTCATGAGCTGGAAGCTGGCCATCTAATTGACCCTTCGCTAAGCCACGGGGACTCTGAGTCTCACACTTGAGTCCCCATCTCTGCCATACACAAGTATACAAGTTGACAGTTCTCAGATGTAAGCATAAGTGTGTGCTCTCATGTGGCAGGACCCCCGAACCCCCGCTTGATTTGTGTCCCCTGAGCAGGGGGCTGCAAGGTGTTCCGTATTTTTCCACATTGAACACACATTAAAAATCAATTCAGAGAATTCCTTCATATTAACATTGTACATTGGCCCCTATTTTTACGAACTGTTCTTACAATGTGGAAGAATTTGAAGTATTTGGCTAAATGTAACCCTTCTGTCAGTGGTATAACATTTGTATCCTGAACTCCACAGAGTAAAAGTGTACTTACACCGTATCTACACAGAGTATGTAGCACAACATCATGTCATCAGCAACAGTTTCAGTTCTCTCTGTCACTACAGAGCATGCGTTTAGGTGGGTGTTACAGCCTTATAACCATGTGTCCCTTGTTTGGTCTTGTGTGCTTCTCCAGGTACTGCTCTTCCCGCTCCTGCCCCGCAGCTGCAACGAGTGATTGGCAGCAACTGCCCCTGAATCAGTACCTGGAGGATAAGAGTATGGAGAGAGCAGCAAAGGGTCTTATAAGGCCAGTGTGTGGGGCTGGTCTGTGGACCAGTGTCAACCGCTGCTGACCAGTGTGTCAGACGGAAGTTTTGGGAGCAGCAGGGGGAGCAGCACGGAGCTGTGTGCTTAGAACCAATGGACCTGTGGGCTCGCATACTCCCTCATTGGGAGGGAGGGTGTTAAAATATTTCCTTATTTAAGTTTCTAGTTTGGTAATTTTAGTTAAAACCTATATCTTTTTGTTGAGTAATTCTCTTTATTTATTTGCATATAATCTGTTTCCTGTTTCTTTTGACCCAGTTTTCATTTATATTTGTTACTCCTCTTCACCTCTGGGTTTAAACCACCTTGAGGACGTAACAATGGTAATGTTTTGACACCACTTACAGCTCAGTACACAATAACTGCCGTTATCTGTGTAAAATGGAAGAAAATCGACTTGAAGCCCAAAAAGACACTTTGAGTTGTGGCCTACGCACACAGGTGTATTGACAAAGATAGAAGCATGTCTGTTCCCTTACACCCATGTGAGATGGATGATTGAAGAATGTGCCTGAAACACTTCCTGTGCAGACATTTCAAGTCCTCACCCTGTCAAAACTTTTCATTTGGGTTTACTGTTGGAAAGCGGCATTGACACTTAAGGCGTCATCAAAGCAGACGGACTGGCTGGCGAGCAGGGACAGAGGCTGGGAAAAGATTTGTTTGATCACTGCATGTGAAAACACTGCTTGTCTGCAGACACCAAATACTCAGCAAAGGTCTGAGAGGTGTACAAAAACAACTTGGGATTTCTAGACAGTGTTTGTCTACACAGTCTAAAGTGTTCATTTATTTTCCCGTGTTCTCTCCAAATTGTGTATATACTCTCAGTCCACGTACTATAAGTGGAAGCAAGTACTTACTGTTACATACTAGTGGTTTGTCACTATCAGCAGAAGTTTCAAACAAACCAACAAGGCCCAGGTTTAAAATAATTATGCTGACAGATATCTGGCCAGGTGTTATTTAAAGGACATGTGATTTTATAATCCAAAGCCCAGGATGACCAAAGAAATTGTTGTCAATTCAGTTATTTTGACATATCTATTTATTTTGTGTGTTTGTTTTTTTTCATTTTAAGGAGGCCCAGTAACGGACACAGACAGGGAGGGAGAGGCTTAAGTAACAGGTTTAATGAATAATAATGAATGGATAAAGGAGGTAGCTGACAAAAGCAGGAGGCAGGCAGGGTGATGAGTGTAGAGGAGTGGTCAGCAAAAGGCAACCCACGGGCCAGAAGTGGCCTGCCAGCATTAATATCTGGCCTGCGGCCAGATTGCTTTGATAGCAGGAAAATAAACAAATTGATGCTGTTGCTGACAGCTACAGCTACTCACATAATCACGTCCTCTTAGGTGATTGTGCCTATAAAATAAAAGTGAGAAAATGTTTTTTAAATGTATATTAACTGTAATATAATAAGCGTATATAATGGCCTGAAGTGAGCTAAGTGAGTGAAGTAGGCTAACAGACGCACTACAGTTTGACTAAAACAGACATTTCTTTATGAATACAAAAAGTAGTTCCACCAGGCTGCCAGTAGGCTACACAGCCTATATAATATATATATAAATATAAATATATATATAAATATA